>PVIW01005894.1:0-97225 GCA_004026585.1 Noctilio leporinus
TGTTGAGAATTTTAGCATCTATGTTCATTAGAGATATTGGCCTGTAGCTTTCTTTCTTAGTTGTGTCTTGCCCTGGTTTTGGGATTAGAATAATATTGGCCTCATAGAATGAGTTTGGGAGTCTTCCCTCTTCCTGAATTTTTTGGTAGAGCTTGAGGAGGATAGGAGTTAGTTCTTCTTTAAATGTTTGGTAAAATTCCCCTGTGTAGCCATCTGGTCCATTTTCAGTTTTTTAAGGAAACTCCATACTGTTTTCAATAGTGGCTGTACCAGTCTGTTAAGAAATTCTGTTATTTCTTTTGTGACATGTTTATTTGTCTCCTTTTTTGGCTGTCTCCCTGTGTGAGTTTCTATGTATTAAATGGTGGGTCTGTTACACCTGTCAATGTTGGCAGGGTGACCTTTTGTAAGTAGATGTCCTATAGGGTCCAGTGGTACAGTCCCCCTGGACATCTAAGCTGGGTTCTTGAAGGTTGTCCATTATGTGGGTCATGTGTGGCCTCTGGTTGTAGTTGAGCCTTGATTGATGTTGACACATCAGTGGGTAGGACTGATCTTCAGGCTGACCGGCTGAGAGGACTGGCCATGACTACAGTGGATGAGCTGTTATTAATGAGCTGATTTTATGGAGCAGAATTTGATTTATTGGAACTCTGGTGCCTGCCAAGTCCATCCATTATGACATTTGTTGAGCTAATTGGGTGGTAGACTTATGTGGTTTGAAGCTGACAACTGTGTGCTTTGGTTCTAGGACCTTTTGAGAGGATCTCTGGTGCAGACCAAGGTCAGCCAGTGTCTGTGCCTGGCCCACAGACACCTGGTAGGAGCTACAAAGTGATCTAAGATTGGTAGCTTCTTTTGCTCATTGTGGGCATACCCAGGAGAGGCTATGCTGTCAACTGAGGCTGGCTGTCACTAGTGCCAGACTTGGGCCTACTCAACAAGCAAAACAGGGCATGCCAAAACTGGCTGCTACTTATTTGGGGTTTGTGGACTTTGGATATATTTCAGCTAGTCTGAAATGTGGGCAGAGGCCAGCCACTTGCAATGAACAGCTGATGAAAGATGTTCAGGCTGGTGCCCAAGTAGTATGTGGTGGGGTCTCAGGGAATCAAGAGGGTGGGGTGAGCAGTATTTGCCAGGCTGATAGATTTAGACTTGGATCTCACCTGCACATGCAGACTGGGTAGGGGAAGGGCCTATACAATAACTTTATGATATTTTCAGTAGTCTATGGTATTATTCTCATTTTGTATCTGAAGAAAGTAAGACCAAGAGAGGATGAGAAGGAAATTGGTTACTGAAAGTTAGAGGTCTGGTAAGTGGTAGGATTAGACCTAGAACTCAAATCTCTAAAGTCCCTGTCCAGAGAGAGCCAGAGAAGAAATGACTTCTCTACAACTCAGCTAGGGTGCTTTATCTTTTCCTGGAATATATCGATCTTCCAGAAATAATGCTCCTGACTTTGTGTCATGTAGAGCCACATAAGATCAGATAAGTGAGAAGAGTAATGCTATAACACAGCTATTGTAGGATTGGTAGGGTCCTGTGACACTTCTCATTATATGTTAGGTGGGTATTCATTTCTGCACCAAACAGAGAAATAAAAACCTGGTGATAAGCCCTAGGCTCTTTTTTTTTTTAACTCACTCAAGCTGGGAAATAAATGAAAAAAGAGGAAGGAAATACAGAAAAGGTGCAACGACATGGTGTTTTCATAAACATGTGTGATGCTTACTCAGCTCATAAAAGTAAGCACAGGGACCAATCAGCTAGAAAATCCACTGTTTTTCAGGATCTGTATTTCTATTAATCTCTGAACTTTATGTTCTAGGAGCCTTGTTGACACTGTGTATGCCTTGAAGGATGAGGTGAAAGAACTGAAGCAGGTAATGAAATATAAAAGTATTTTTTAGATCATAACAGGACCACTCCGTTTTTCTTTTCACACACCAGTAGATGCTCTCAGGAAAGGTCCAGGACCAAAGTGGTGAGGTGAGGATTTTTATCTTCCTTGGGTCATCAAGGTGAGTTTTGTTGATTTTTCCATGTGGCCTTGGGATGAAACTTATGAGGCTTGCTTATATATATATTTAATGATTTATAATAGGGTCCCAAACTTAGTTACAACTTTCATGCTTCCTGACATTTATAAGCAGAATTTAAGGAAAAAAAAGTCATTTGTAAGCATGCAAGTTGACCAGAATCATAAATTATAAGTTGTAGGGTCCTGTGCAAATATAACCCAGTGTTTCATGATGTACACGCTTCTGTGTGTTTGAGAACTGGTGACAGGGTAGAGGATGAGTTGGAAGTGAAAGAGTCCAGACATTGGAAGACCACTTACAAGGTTATTACAAAACTCAGGGGAGACATGGTGAAGTCCTGACCTAAGGCAGTGCTACTAAGGCTGCAGATGAGAAAGACGAATATAAAGGAAGGGACATTGCAGAAATAGAGCCTGTGGAAAATGATGGTGTGATGTTGGGATTAAGAAAGAGTCAGGGATTAAAGATGAAGCTTATTACCTTGGTATCTAGTTTTATATCATGGTGTCCTGCATGAAGATCAGCAATCACAAGAGGAAATGAAGTTTGGGATGACAGATAGGCTTTACTTTAGGACATAATGAGTGTGAGGGGCTCATAACACATCTAAGGGGAAATACCAATTTTACATTGGGATCTGCTGACCTAGTGAGGTTCTCACTAAATACTTGATTTGAAAGAAAATAGATACTACAGAAAGAGTATTAAATTAGCAGAAGGCCAGGGCCAGAGCTTTAGAGAATGCTTATATTTCAAGAAAGAAGATTGCAAAAAGTTGGTCAGAAAGGGTAGGAAAATCAAGAGGCTACCTTGCATTAGGAGCTGAGGGAGAGGAGTTTGAGGAAGAAATGCGTACTCAGTAGTAAAGGCTGCCAAGAGGATGAGCAGGAGGAGTCCAGAGATGAGGTTCCTTTGTTTGGTAATTGAGTTTTTTTTCCCTATCATAGGAGAATAAAAGAATGAAGCAATGCCTGGAAGAAGAATTGAAATCAAGAAGGGACCTGGAAAAATTGGTCCGGAGGCTGTTGAAGCAAACTGATGAATGTATGTCCAGCGGCAAGACCGTTCTTCCATAACATCATTGTGCATCTGGGCAGAGTGTGCCTTCAGTGTTTCCTGAAATGTCCAGCTGAATGATTTGGTTCACTTTGCTCACTTCTTTGGTTTTTATTTTGTATTTGAGTCAGCCCCTTCCCCTTGGTCTGCTTGAGTATTTGTTATTGTTTGGTGGTTGGTTGGTTGGTTGGTTACATTTTTTTTGACAGGGGTAAAAGCAAGAGGTGGTGGTAAAAGTTTCCCCAGTGTTTTTTTTTCTATTCAGTAACAAAAGAAAAGCTAATGTAGGTGAATGACTTAAGTGGTCTTCTGATGGCCTTCAATTCATAGTGCCTCTTTAACAACAATTACCTTTTTGTGACTGGCTACTATCCCAAAATTGATAGTAGCCAGCCATGGCTTATTAAAGGTGAATTTGACTTTTTCCTCAATGCTTTCCTGTACCTGGAAGCCCCTCAGTACCTAATTTACTGATGGCAAAGCTTTTTGAGCTATGGCTAGAGTAGAATGAAAGACAGACACATTAGCCCAGTGATCCAGCTGCCCTAACTTGGATCATCATCAGCCACCCCTCAATGCACATTTTTTTAAATTGCTACCTGATGTAGTCTATAAGATCAAGAAGACAGTAGCACCCATACTCCTTTTGTGTTGGTTTACATTTTAACTCTATGGGTCAGAAACTCTGGTCATTCATGCCAACACCAAATCCATTGTTAAATTGTGCTGGACAGTCCTTTCTTTCAGCAGCAGAGCTGACCACCTGTTCTCCAGTACACAATAGGATTTTCCTCTAGCCCTCTACCAAGTGTTCTAGTTTTATATTTCCCCAGTGCTTTTAACCAACCATACCAAGTGGTGTGTAAACTAGTATGTGTGTGCTTTGCTTACTTTTTAAATATATAGACTGTGAGAAGGTACCTTATTGACATTACATATTCAAATTGCAACTTCTCATCTTTAAAACAATCTGTCATTGGGGAGATATTGTGCCCTAGTAGACATCTTTAATTCAGTTACTGCTCTCCTATATATGCTATGAGAAGCTGCAATGTTCATCAGCTTCTAAGCATTATTTCTAAAAATGTGCTGTTTGTCCAGTTTGTATATCCAGACAAAAAAGGGTCCCTCTAGTAGTTGTGTGCTAATTACTAGTGAAGCTGATTATTTAGAACTGGTTTACTCAAGTCGCTCATCAAATCAAACCATTGCCTTTGTAAGTATATCAGAAATTAGAGCTGTGACAAACCAGGTTTAGAAGGTAGTCACAGAAGAACAGCAAACATCCAGATTCCATCCAGTTGAAAGTCAGCTAGAGGTTCTCTCCCCCAAAGAGGTGAAATTTGGCTGGATAGGGAAGATAATTGGAAAGAGAGTCAAAGGGCCAGGGGACATATCAAAGTTGTCTTCTAGATACATTTGATGGGTGCCTTTAAATATGGGTTTTGCAAATATTGTTTAGAAAGCAAACTTGAAGCTTGTCCCCCCTCACCCTCCTGCCCAGCTTGCTAAGCCCTTTTTCTTTCTAGTGCTGGGGGGTATCAAGTTCCCATTGCTACATGGTACAAGGCTGTTGACTGCTTATTGCACAGCAGAAATTATACTATTCACAGGAATTGGCCTATTCTTACAGTACAACATCAGCCAACCACACACAGCTATCTTTGGAAGCTAGAGTGAAGAAGATTTCTAGGAACTGGCTGTTGTTCTGTTTTTAAGCACAGCAGTGTAGATATGCCATCCTTCACCTAAAAATTAAAAACAACACAGATCTTAGCATTTGCTCTGTCTGTGGTTAGTCAATGGCTTGCAATAAATGTGCAAACTATATCCATAGGAACAGGTTTATGATTACAAAATATTTTAGTTGATAAGGTATAGCTTAAAATATTGAAAGGTTTTTATTTTAGAGTGACATGTATATATGCATGTTTTGAGGACTTGGCCCTTCTGATGAGAGGCCTTTGGTACTTTGGGTAAAGAAACTCATGCAGAGTGGTGTCCACACTCACACACTAAACAATAATATAAAGGAAATGAAGCCATGTTAACCTGAGAGCAGTGTCTCCATAGTTGTGTTGTTTACAAAACTCTATAAATGGGTTTCTGTTACCCTGTAATTAAACTGTTGCCCTTAGAGGCCTTTCAGTTCCTCTTCTGTCATGTTCCTTCTTACACAGGCTCAAATTTTCTAACTTGTTTTTATTTTGAAGACTTTTAAAATTGAAATTTTCAATAAATAACAATGCTTTATAAAATTAATGCTGTGTTTCTTTTTATATCAATTAATTAATTTTGCTAGCTGGTATATAGATAGATTTCTAATGTTAAATTAGCTTCATTTTCTATTTCCTTCATTATCAGGCCCCATAGCTAACTTTGACCCTTTTTACTCAAGGAAGATGATATTTGCTCTGTATTTATACAAATAATTCATGCCATGAGACAACCTTCGTGCCTCTCCTTCTGGCCCCAATCTATACACTGTCTGTACTTCTCACCATTTTCTTTCCCATGTTAAAGAGAATTATCTATTTCCTTGATCAAGCTTATCCCCCATCCCTCTTTATATTTTGCAGGATTTTGTCAGTCAACGATATCTTATATTTTTACCACAGTTGGAATGTTAGTGTCAAGAGTCAGGAAAAATATATTTACTCCATCTGAAGATAGATGCTCTGGATATTATCTGTTGCTACTCAGCATCCATTCCTATCCTGTTTATGTTCCCCCTAGAAGGCTAAAAAACAAAACAAAACAAACAAAATAAACCATATCTCAGACTCTCTTGCAGCTAGGGTTTTGGATGTAAAGTGTGTTCTGGTACATTTTCAGTTCTGGTAATGAGATACCTTTGCACAATATTTGGTAGACTTAATTTAAGCAAAGGACATCTTCCTGGGGCTTGGTGGCTGGCAGGCAGGTCCAGGGATATGTTTTTGGTTTCTATACTCCACATTCCAGTGTGTGTACTCACAGTTTTTGGGTGAGAAACAGTAGTGGCAGCAGTGCTGATGATAGAAGTAGCAGCACCTTCCTAAACTAGATTTGGATCACAACTTCAGTAATATGACTTTGAAACCATTAGTCCAATGGCAGGCCCCTGATTTCTATTTCTGTAGCCAACAATTTTGTAGATACCTCATATTACTTTTCTGCTGAGATAGCTTTGGTAATTTATGGTTCTTATTCTGAAGCAGTAGATGTAACATTGCAACTCCTGTGTATTAGGCCCTATACAGAGTATTTTACATGATTAAGCTCATGTAATCCTCACAACCCTATGAAGTATTCACTATTGTTAACCTTATTTTATAAAGGAACTGAGGCACAGATGTTAAGCAAAGTGTTAGTATGTATGGAGCTAGAATTTGAAACCCTGCTCTGTCTAGCTATTGTATCCATGGTCTTTCTTTCCTTCTTTCTTTTTGTTTGAGAAAGTCTTTATTATTCATTTTTTTCCTTGAGTTTATTGAGGTTCCATTGGTTAATACAATTATATGGGTTTCAGATGTACAATTCTATACTATATAATCTGTATATTATATTGTGTATTTACCACTTAAAGTCAAGTCCTCCTTTCATCATCACCATTTATCCCCATTTTACCCTCTCCTACATCTGCCCACTACCCTTTCCCTTTGGTAATCACTGTACTTATGTCTGTGTTTATGAGGGTTTTTTTTTTTTTTTTTTTTTTTTTTTTTTTTTTTTTTTTTTTTTTTTTTTTTTTTTTTTTTTTTTTTTTTTTTTTTTTTTTTTTTTTTTTTTTTTTTTTTTTGCTTAATCTCTTCACCTTCTTTACCCAACCTCCCAATTCCCCTCCCCTCTGACAGCTGTCAGTCAGTTCTCTGTATCTATAAGTGTGTTTCTATTTTATTTTTTAGCTTATTTTGTTCATTAGATTCCACATATAAGTGAAATCATGTATTTTGTCTTTCTCTGTCTTTTTTTACTTAGCATAATACTGTCCAACTCCATCCATGCATTCACAAAAGATAAAATTTCTTTTTTAAAACTGAGTAATATTCCTTTGTGTAAGTGTACCACAGCTATTTTATCCACTCATTGACTAATGGACACTTGGGCTGCTTCCAAATCTTGGTTATTGTTAGATAATGCAGCAGTGAACATAGAGAAGCATATATTCTTTCATCTCTGATAATCATCTCCAATGATTAGTGATATTGAGCATTTTTTCTATGTCTATTGGTTATCTGTATGTTCTCTTTGGAGAAGTCTATATTCAGGTCCTTTGCCCATTTTTAATTGGATTGTTTAGTTTTTGGTGTTGAGTTATATGAGGTTTTTTAAAATAATTTTTGGATATTATCTCTTTATCAGATATATTATCGACAAATATGTTCTCCCATTCAGCGAATTATCTTTTTAGTTTTTAATTTTTTATTGTTTATTTTATTACAGTAGTCCAAATTTTTTCCTTTGGCTTCCCTCCACTCAGTCTACCCCTCTCTTTCATAGTCAATCCCCTCTCCATTGTCCATGAGCATGAATCATTCATATATGTTCTTTACCTAATCCCTTCCCCTTCCTTCATTTCTCCCTCTCTCCTCCTCCCCTCTTACAGCTATCAGTCTGTTTCATGTTTCCATGTCTCTGACTCTGTTCTTCTCATTATTTTATTTTGTTCATTAGATTCCAGTTATAAGTGAGGCCATATGGTATTTGTCTTTTGCCAACTGACTTATTTCACTTAGCATAATAGTTTCCAGTTCCGTCCATGCTGTTGCAAAAGGTAGGAGTTCCTTCCTTCTTTCTGCTGCATAGTATTTCATTGTGTAGATGTACCATTGTGTAGCTAATGATAGACATGGGCTGTTTACAACACCTGGCTATTGTAAACCTATGTGAACATAGGGTTTCATAAATTCTTTGGAATTTATTCAAAAGTATCCTAAGTATTCAGGATACTTAGGGTATAGTCCCAGCAGTAGACTTGCTGGGTCATGAGGCAGTTACATTTTAAATTTTTTTTTAAAGATTTTATTTATTATTTTTAGAGAGAAGGGAAGGGAGAGAGGTAGAGAAGGAGAGAAACATCAATGTATGGTTGCTTTTCACCTGCCTCCAGCTACAGACCTGATTGGAGACCTGGCTTGTAACCTGGTTTTGTGCCCTGGCTGGGAATCAAACCAGTGACCTGTAGATTCATCTATATACTGTGCCACCAGCCAGGGCTACATTTTTAATTTTTAAGGAAATTCCATACTGTTTTCCACAGTGCCTGCATCCATCTGCATTCCCACCAACAGTGCACTAGTGTTCCCTTTTCTCCACATCCTCCCCAGCACTTGTTTGTTGATTTATTAATGGTGGCCATCGAACAGGTACAAGTAGATATCTTGTTATGATATTTAATTTTCAGCTATCTGATTCCTAGTGATGTTAAGCATTTTTTCACATGTCTATGGGCCATGTGTAAATCTTCTTTGGAGAAATGTCTATTTAGGTCCTTTGCCCATTTTTTAATTGGGTTGTTTGTCTTCCTGGTGTTGAGTTGTATCAGTTCTTTATATCTTGGAGATTAAACTCTTGTCTGATGTATCATTGTCAAACATGTTCTTCCATACAGCCATTTCCCTTTTCATTTTGATGATGGCTTCTTTAGCCATGCAGAAGCTTTTTAATTTGATGCAGTCCCATTTATTTGTTTTTTCCCCTTTATTTCCCTTGTCCTAGGAGATATATCAGCAAAAATATTGCTACATGGGATGTCTGAAATGTTACTGCCTATGTTTTCTGCTTGAACTTTTATGGTATCACAACTTGTATTTAAGTCTTTTACCCATTTTCAGTTTATTCTGGTGTATGGTGTAAGTTGATAGTCTAGTTTTATTTATTTATTTAGCATTTATACACCCAGTTCTCCCAAACATCATTTATTGAAGAGACTGTTTTTACTCTATCATATACTACTGCCTTATTTGTCAAATATTAATTGTCCATAGAGACATGTGTTTATTTCTGGGCTCTCTATCCTGTTCCATTGATTTACATGTCTGTTCTTATGCCAGTACCAGGCTGTCTTGAGTACAGTAACCTTGTGTATAGGTTAATGCCAGGTATTGTGATCTCTCCAACTTTGTTCTTCTTTCTCAGTATTGCTGAGGCTACTCAGGGTCTTTCTTCAGTTTCATATAAATTGTTGGAATATTTTTCTAGATCTGTGAAATATGCCATTGGTATTTTTATAGTAATTGTGTTGAATTTATAGATTGTTTTGGGTAGTATGGATATTTTAATGATATCATTTCTTCCAACCCATGAACATGATATACGCTTCCATTTATTTGTATCTTCCTCAATTTCTTTCTTCAGTGTTCTGTACTTATCAAGTATAAGTCTTTGATATACTTGGCAAAATTAATTCCTAGGTACTTTATTTTTCTTGTTGCTATAAAAATGGAATTTTTCTTAAGTTCTCTTGATAATTTAGTATTGGTGTACAAGAATGCTATCAGTATCTTTTTTTAAAATGCTTTTTATTAAAAATTTATTTTAAAGATTTTATTTATTATTTTTTAGAGAGAAGGTTAGGGAGAGAGGCAGAGAGGGAGAAAGAGACATCATTGTATAGTTGTCTTTCACCTGCCTCCAGCTACGGACCTGGCTGGGGACCTGGCTTGCAACCTGGTTATGTGCCCTGGCTGGGGAATCAAACGGGCAACCTTTGGATTCGCAGGCTGGTGCCTTATCCACTGTGCCACCAGCCAGGGCCTTTACTATACTTTTTTTTTTTTTTTTTAAAGATTTTATTTCATTATTTTTAGAGAGAGGGGAAAGGGAGAGAGGCAGAGAGGGAGAGAGACATCCATGTATGGTTGCATTTCACCTGCCTCCAGCCACAGACCTGACTGGAGACCTGGTTTGCAACCTGGTTACGTGCCCTAGCTGGGGAATCGAACCTGCGACCTTTGGGTTCGCAGGCCGGCACCTTATCCACTGTGCTACCAGCCAGGGCTACTATACTTTTAATTACAGTATGAACATATTCTTATGGTAAAATATCAAAATGACTCAAAGTCTAACATAGAATACTCTATTTGCATGACTCCCATAATTTCTCTCCATCAAGTTAAAAGTATTCTAACATTTGATATAAAAACCCTCTAAGGAATGGTGGCAATATTTTCAGCTTACAGAAGTGGATCCCACCCTGCCAGTGCATCAGGGCCCAATATCTTAACATTGATGTTGTATCCCACTACTTTGCCAAATTCACTTATTAGGTTAAGTAGTTTTTTGGTCAAGACTATAGAGTTTTTGGGCTAAAATCCCCTACAATGACTGTGTTGCTGTTGATCTCCTTCTTAAAGTCCTCCAAGAGTTTCCTTATATATTTAGGTGCTTCTATATTGAGTGCATATATGTCTACAAGGGTTATATGTCCTCTTGTTGGGCAACTCCCTTAAGTATTATGTAGTGACCTTCTTTGTCTCTTGTTATGGCCTTTGGTTGGAAGTCTAGTTTTCTGATGATATAAGTATTGCTACTCCAGCTTTTTTTTTTTTTTTTCATGTCCATTTGCTTGGAATATTTTTTCTATCCCTTCAGACTGTGTAGATATTTTGTTCTGAGGTGGGTCTCTTATAGACAGCATACATGCAGATCATGTATTCTTTTTTTTAATTAGATTTTATTTTATTTTTTAAAGCTTTTATTATTTTTAGAGAGAGGGGAAAGGAGAGAGGCAGAGAGGGAGAGATACATCAGTGTATGGTTGCCTTTCACCTGCCTCCAGCAACAGACCTGGCTGGAGACCTGGCTTGCAACCTGGTTATGTGCCCTGGCTGGGGAATCAAACCAGCAACCTTTGGGTTCGCAGGCCAGTGCCTTATCCACTGTGCCACCAGCCAGGGCCTGATCATGTATTCTTATCCCTTTGGTTTGCAGTGACCCTTTGGTTTGTAGGCTGGCATTCAATCCACTGAGTCACACCAGTCAGGGCTCTAGTAGTTTTGTGGTTTGTGTGTGTGTGTGTGTGTGTGTGTGTGTGTGTGTGTGTATGTGTGTGGTGTCTTTAGAGTTCTCTATGTACAGTATTGCATTATCTGCAAATAATGACAGTTTTACTTCTTCCTTTCCAATTTGAATACTTTTTATTTCTTTTTCTTGTCTGATTGTTGTGGTTGTGACTTCCAGCACTATAATGAACATGATTGGTGAAAATAGACATCTTTGTCTTGTTCCTAATGTTAAAGGAAATGCTTGTAGTTTCTGCGCATTGAATACAATGTTGGCTGTGGGTTTGTCATATATGGCATTTATTATGATGAGGTATGTTCTCTCTATTATCACTTTGCTGAGAGTGTTTAACAAAAAGGGGTGCTGGATTTTGTCAAGTGCTTTTTCTGCATCTATTTATATGATCATGTGTTTTTTTGTTTGTTTTTTAATTTTATTGTTGTTGTATTACATCCATCCTCTTTTTGCTTCCCTCTGTCCCCCTCCCCACCCACCCATTCCCCCCCAAAGTCAATCCCACCTGTTGTCCATGTCCATGATCATGTGTTTTTTTTTGTTGTTGTTCTTAATTTTCTTTATGTGGTGTTTATTGACTTGTGAATGTTGTACCAACCTTGCATTCCTATAATAAATCCTACTTGATCATGGTGTATGACTTTTTTGATGCATTGCTGTATTCAATTTGCTAATATGCTGTTGAGGATTTTTGCATCTATGTTCATCAGGGATATTGGTCTATAAATTTTCTTCTTTGTAATGTCTTTATCTGGTTTTGGAATTAGTATAATACTGGCCTTGTAAAATGAGCTTGGTGGGTCTTCCCTCCTTTTGAATTTTTTTGAAATAGTTTGGGAAGAATAGGTGTTTGTTGATTTTTGAAAGTTTGGTAAAGCTCACCTGTGAAGGCATCCAGTCCAGGACCTTTATTTGTTGGAAGTTTAAAAAAAGTATTATTATTACTGCTTCAATTTTATTGGTTGCAATTTATCTATTTAGATTCTCTGATTCTTCCTGATTCAGTTTTGGAAGATTGTATGTTTTTAGGAATTTATTCATTTTATCCATATTGTCCAACATGGTGTCATATAGTTGTTCATAATATTTCCTTACAATTCTTTGATGTCAATTGTTACTTCTCCTCTTTCAGTTCTGATTTTATTTATTTGGTCTCTCTCTCTCTCTCTCTCTCTCTCTCTCTCTGTCTCTGTCTCTGTCTCTCCCTCTCTCTCTCTCTCTCTCTTTGTCTCATCTGGTTAAAGATTTGTCAATCTTGCTTATCTTTTTGAAGAAGCAGCTCTTGGCCTCCATGTCTTTGTGAGCTTTTTAGGGTTTTTGTGTGTGTGTGATTGATTTTTAGTTTTATATCATTATGGCCAGGGAAGATGCTTCATATGATATCAATCTTTTTAAATTTATTAAAACTTATTTTGTGATGTAACATGTTATCTATCCTAGATAATGCTCCATGTGTGCTTGAAAAGAATGTACATTCTGCTGCTTTGGGGTAAAATGCTCTGAAGATATCAATGAAATCCATCTAATCTAGTGCGTCATCTAAAACTGCTGTTTCCTTTTTGATTTTCTGTTTGGAAGTTCTATCTATTGATGTCAATGCGGTGTTAAAATCCCCTACTGTGACTGCATTACTCTGTCTCTTCCTTTATGTTTGTTTTTTGAGAGTTATTGGATTGCCTATTGGCATTGCTCAGATATGGAAGGGGTAGGTTTATGTGCTCTTGTCTATCAGGCTGGTAATCAAATGGTCATAAATTTTTAAAGAAAACTTTCCTAAATACCCTAAATATAGAACTGCTCAAACTTACTGTATAATTTGGCAACACTAAGCCTCCAGTGCTTAATTATTTTCAACAAAAAAACTGTAAGAAAGAGTCTTTGCTACCCACAGATTTATTCTAATCTTAGGTATATGTTTTAACCTTGCCTCTTATTTTTGCTTTCACTTTGCTTCAAACTGGGTGTGGTCTTTGGTCTACTACATGAGCAAGGCCTTTTATGTGTGTGTACCTGAGGTGACAGATATTCTTCTTGGTCGTAGAGATTTTAACCATTTTAAGATGCCATTCTACCTATTTGCACCACTGAGTGCAGACTGGTGTGCTGGTGCCATGTGGAGAGCCACCTTAGTACTCTTTATATCATGATATACTCTGGAGAGCAGTCTCTACTGGGGACTTCCTGTGAATGACCATCAAATTTCATAAACCTTGTAAAGCAGGCATTCTTATCATCTCCACTTTACAGAAGATGACACTGAGGGCCAGAGGAAGTAAAAATGACTTGCCTATGGCCATAAAATTGGTAAATAGTGGATTCTAAATTAACACTATTTCTGCTTAACTGCTACACTACAATTAGTATTTTTGATTTTGCTTTTTAAAATGGGCATGTGGTTCACAGAGAAAAAGAACATAATAAAAATTATGCTTAGTTCAACTTTCCATGTTTCTATGTCTTACAGTAAGTACTTCAGGCTGCTTTAAAGGTCTATGACAGTACAGCTTCCAACACTGTGGTATTGGACCCTATGTAAATAGTCAAACTCAACACATAATGTGTTCCTTCCTGGAGCCCAGGCCTCTATATGTTATTTCCCTTTAACTTGGATGCCCTGTACTGGCAGCTTGCTAGGGTGAAGTTTGCATTTTGTAGATACTTACATCCTGTCAAGTAACAGAGATAGTAATGCTTTCTACTTTGCTCATTTTCTCTTTATCTGGAAATAAAAGCTATTTGTCATTTCAATTATTCCTCCCTCATTTTGATCAAATGCAAAAGTAACATATTTATAAAAATGGAATTATTTAGATAATTTATGATCAGAATATTATAGGTAGATTAGAAATGTACTCAAGTCCTTATCATTTATTGGCACAACTTTGAAAATGTGTGAGTGAAGTTTGAAGCAAACATTATGTACTATTTTGCAAACTACTGTGAAATATAAAAATGTATTATCTACTTTTATCTATAATATAATCCTCAGTCATTCTCTCCTCCCTGAATACATTTTTATCACACATGTCTTTGACTTAATGAAGATTTATACAGTATTGCAAATTTTTCTGAGTTACAAGCAGCTGCATTCACTCACTCATTTACATCTTCATGCAATGAACAAATGACCAAATCTATGGAAGGCCCTGTAGTAGATACTGAAATTGCCAGGGTGAACAAGACAAGGTCTTGGTCTTCAAGAAGCTCACAGCATAGTAGGAAAAACCTCACCCATGGTAAATGCTATAAATTTCAAGTGCAGGGTGTGATGAGGAAAGGGAATGGGTATTACAAGAAGAGGATCAATATACCTGAGTCCTAAAGCAAGAAAGAAAGCATTTGTAGACTTACTTAGGGGAACTGGGGGTTAGAACTTAAGACTCTGAGAGAAGTATTGGTAGGGGATGAAATAAGTTAATTATTCTTTTCCTAAGGTCAATAAGAAGCAGGGGAGTGGTGAAATCAGAATTGTATTTAAGAAATCACTCTGGCTGTGTGTGAAGGATGGATGAGAGGGAGCAAGAGTAGAGGCAGGGAGTCTAGAAGGCTATTGTAATATTCCAAAAGAAAGATGATAGTAGTTTGAACTAGGATACTGGCAGTAGAGATAGGAAGAAGTAGATTCATTTAAGAACTATTTAAGAAATAGGGTTGATGTGCATAGGCTAATGGGATTGGACATGGGGTGAGGACAGTGAGAAGTCAAATCAAGTTTCTGGCTTAGAAAGAATGATAGATGGGGCTGTCATTTACTGGAATGGAAAGAGGCAGAGGCAAGAAAGGGGAGCAGCTTAGACAAGAACCTAGTATAAAGGAACCATGGACATGGACAACAGGTGGGATTGACTTTGGGGGGAATGGGTGGGTGGGGAGGGGGACAGAGGGGAGCAAAAAGGGGATGGATGTAATACAACAACAATAAAATTAAAAAAAAAAAAAGTACTGAAAGTAGATCTCATTGAGTTGGGTAGAGATCAAGAGTTCCATTTGGGTGTATTGGGTTTGAGGACCTGAGCCCACATTTGGAGATTTAAGCAGTCAGGTACAGACTCCAGGGAAGAGGTTAGGACTAAAGGTGTGACATTAATAGCATGAGGTGGTACTTAAACCCATGAAGGAGTAGGGGGAGACAGCCCACTGTGATCATGTAGCACAAGAAGACAAGAGGGTGAAGGAGGGGTCCTGGAGTTCTTGGGAAGGACAAGGTGACCTCATGAGGAAGCATTATGAGAGGCTGAAGGCAGTTGGCTACTTCAGGTCCAAGCTTAGGGGAAAGTTCTGAGCTGGAGCTATATCAGGTGGCATTTAGATGGTGATAGAAAGCATGGGAGCAGAGAAGGTAGTTTAGAAAATGCAGTTTTTGTATCATACTGTTACCAACTTGGTTACTAGAGGTAGAGATAGTTTGGATGATAATCATTTCTAAAGAAGAAGAAAAATGAGGTAAAGTGCAACAGCAATGTTTAATCAGAGTATAAAAAAAAAGAAAAAGAAAAAGAAAAACTATGCCAACAGGTGGGATTGACTTTGCAGGGAATGGGTGGGTGGGAAGGGGGACAAATGGGAGCAAAAAGGGGATGGATGTAATACAACAACAATAAAATTAAAAAGGAAAAAAACTATGCAAGATTTGTTCAGGCTGGGCCTGGATTCCCTTTTTATGGACTCTACAAAAAAGGTAATGCCTCTTGCCCATCCCCCATTGTAAACATATTCCTGAGTCCTTGAATTAACAAATGTCACCCCTGCTAATACCAAAGTTTTCTTGGAAAAAGTATGTAGCGAAGCAAGTTTCTCTAGCATGATTTCAGCCTTATGTTAGAAAGTCATGCTCCAAGATCTCCAAAGTCACCCCACCAAGAAGGAACTGTGCTGTCCACAGGACTGAAGAGCTGGGGCAGTGGCCAAGAGATGACCCCACCTGTGCTCGCTCTCCTTTCTTTTTTCTACAGTAATAATTTTCTGCTTGAACATGTGGTGTTTGTCTTAAGCAATGCATTCTACCAGTAAAGACAAAAAGCTACTATTGGTTTCTTGCATGAACATTGCTCAATTGGAGATGATAAGAAACAACCTCCTTGGTTTCAGTGGAAGACTGAGGGGCAGATATTTCCCCTTAGGCTGTCCCAGCTTTGTTTACTCTTTATGATTATCTAAGGTGGAACCACCTAGACTGCTATTATAAAGATAAGCAACCCTGGCTGGTAGCACAGTGGTTAAGGCACCAGCCTGCAAACTCAGAGGTCGCTGGTTCAATTCCCCAGCCATCGCACACAACCAGGTTGCAAGCCAGGTGTCCAGCCAGGTCTGTAGCTGGAGGCAGGTGAAAGGCAACCGTACATTGATGTCTCTCTCCCTTTCTAACTCTCTCCCTTTCCCTCTCTCTAAAAAATAATGAATAGAATCTTAAAAAACAAACAAACAAAAAGACAAGCAACTGCTTCTCATTTAAGGCCCTCCCTCCACCTTCACTTAGCTGTGATTAATAATAATAAGACAAAGGCTCTTCAATCTCCTGAAACCATTCCAGAGCAAGCTGGAAATAAAGACCCAGATTGTTTTCCACTGAATAAGCTTTCATGTCATTCATCAAAGGCTATCCAGGGAGTGTGATGTCATCAAGATATTTTGTGGTGCACCTGGGCTTTAGAACCAAGTTTATCTGGTTTATGAATACATCACACAGGTTGGGATAATTCCCTCCAAATGATTCATCCTCCCTGAACCTGGCCTAGGATGTTTGATGCTAAATAATAACAATAATGTTAAGGGATCTTTATTATTCAAAAAAATAAATAACAAGATAATGACAAGTTCACTCTGGGAACAATGGAGACTGCAGGTAGATACAATAGATTTCCTTTAAATACAGTCATTTCTTGAGGAGGAGTGGTCAGTCTCAGAGCTGCTCTCTCTGTTTCCCCTCCCATTTACAGCAGTGGAGATAGGGGTAGGGACAGGGTTGATATAACTGAGGTGTGTGTGTGTGTGTGTGTGTGTGTGTGTGCATGTGTGTGTGAGAGGGAGAGAGAGTGTGTGTCATGGTGGCTGGTAGGGGACAGGGGTTTTCCATTCTCCACTGCATTAGACTATCTAGAGCCTGTCCTCTTCATCAGTGGCACAGAGACCCAAAATCAACCATACAACTAAATGTGAGCTAAGGCGCCTTCTTTCCCTTCTGCATCTTCACCGATAAATCAAATGCATTATCCACTGAAAGACACTGCAGGCAAAAATAAAAAATAAACTAAACTTGGCTAATTATCTGCTGTTTACTCAGAATTCAATCTGCATAATGGCCTTGTCTTTTCACAGGAATCTGGATGTCTGCATCAGTCAGGTTGCTGCTTCAGAATATAAGCTCCTATGGAACAGGGGGCTCTTTGGGTTTCACCCGCCCCATAATTCACTTAATGCAGCCCTACATGCCTTGGGATGTATAATAAATAGTTCTCCATGAGGAGGATCCTAGGGTTATAAATAGGCAGTTCAACATGGGGGTGATCTTAACTGCTTTGCTGTATTTTGAAGACTACCAGCATCAGCTCAGCGGCAGCCTGCAACGTTACACTCTTCAGAGTTTCAATAAGCCAAAAGATGTGAAACCAGTCCCATGGCTCACTTGGCTTGGATCAGTCACGTTGACAAACACTGAAGCACCTGGTTGCAATTCAAATACTCCTCCCAAGTGAATGGATTGTTGCCCACAAGGTTTGGAAGAACTGTGGGTATTTGCCGCTCTAAGTAAGATTCTCTCGGATCCGCTCGTGGACCTCAGGCAGAGGCTGGCTATAAATGGAGCTTGACTTGAAGCTTCCCGATTGGAACAGAAGGTGACTTGGGCATAGATATAATAGAGTCCTTGTCTTTTAACAGCCAGCTGTTTCCCATTTTCAAGAGTTACCAAGTTGTTGCTCATGGTGTAGTATCCTTTTTGGGCCCACTGTAGAACTGTAATGGAGAGGAGAAAAATGTGTGGTGATATGAAGCATAACATGACTCATAATCTAACAAAATATAGTTTAATATTGACACTAGCTTCATATATAAATGGAACTTTTTGGCATGAAGGACTTTTAAGGACTCTTCCAGCCTTAAGTCTATGAAAGAGCTATCGCTGACAAATTAGCACGGGCTTTACAATCAGATGAAGCTGAGTTCCAATCCAAGCTTTATTCAAGTTTGGACAAGTCAATCTCCCTGAGTTTCTCATCTGCAACACTGGCCTAATATCACGGCATGCTTCAGAGACTTGTGAAGATTAAATAAAGTAATAGAGCACAGTGAGTTTCTTTCTCCCTTTAGAGTTCTTAAAGCTATTTTGCCCTTGAACTTAAGAAAGTGTGAATGATTTCAAGATACCACAGCATAAATTATATATCCCAAAATATTTAAGCAAATTCCCTGCTAATATTCACATTGTTTTTTTTTTTTTCTTTCTCTAAAATTTACAAAGCCAAAATGTTGCTGGTTCACCTAGTTCAACCTCAGCACAGAGAAGAGACCCCATTTCTTCCTACTTGATCAAGCTGTTGCAAACCCGGTATGCCTCCCACAACAAGGACTAAAATTAGGCAAGGAAGTATGAAAATAAACTTGTCATTTCACTGTGTGTTTTGATCTCCCATTGTAGTGGGCGCCACTAACTTGAAAGTATCTGTATTCTTGTGGCTAAACCGGAGTACCCACCAACAATGTGCCATTTTCTTGACTGAGATGTTGAGTGGGTTCAAAGTATTGTGTGCACTTGATTTTAAATCTCAGCTCCCACATAAAGCTAGACTGTTAGGGTGGGGGTTGGGAAGAAATAAAAGTGATGCATTTGCTTCCTTGAGATTTTGAAAAAATTCCTGTCTGGTGGTCTTAGGTCTATCAGGGTGCAAGGTTCAACCTGTTAAGGTTCATCCTTTAGTAACAGGAAAGGCATCCAAAATATCTAACATTTCTTAGTCTTCCAGACCACTCCAGAAATAACATTTTATTGTGATGCTTTCACTTTGGACCATCTGATTAAGAAAACAAGTGCAGGTTCCTTATCTTTTAATCCACTTAATTTATTTTTCTAAGTCCTTACCTAATTTTCAACCTAGCTGTGGGATGTAGGTCAGGTCTGTAATAGCATAACCACATAAAAACAAGAAATTTGGGGCTGAAGTGGGGTAAGGAATGTTACTATCTTCCCACCGGATCTCCTGGGAACCTACTGTGATGCAGACTGTAAAATATACTAGGACACATATCAATAATGAACCTTTTGGCAGAATCTGAGCATCATGAAATCTACTCAAGTCAAGGATTTATATGCAAGTGGGCAAAAACCAATGGGAATCTATTCTTTGAGGAGATGTCTCTGTTACTGTTATCTGATGTGGATGGGAAGGTGTCATGCAGATGGCACCCTGATGTACCAAATAGAGTTGTGATATTCTCCTGTAAGTGTATTTTATGAGAAAGGGGTACCTGGCAGAATTATTAAGTATTGTGGAAATACTAGCACTTTTAATAAAGGACTTTATGTCCTTCTTATGACATCTAAGCCACAGTGAAGAAAACTAAGCAATGTCACCTTATATATACACTGTTGAGAACTCCATTCCATTGCACTGTGTTGAACTTTTTCAAAGACTATTCTGATGCTTTCAAAGACTGCTCTGATGCTCTCAGACTTCATTTATGTAGATGGGGGATTTTATGCTAGCGTCTGTGTTTCCATCTATTAATCAGATGTGACATATTCTCCAGCACTAGCTATCAGGAGGTACAGATTTGGGAAAAAAAAAAGATCTAAGGGGTAGAGCAATAGAACGTATGTGGAAATAATATCATTCAGAGTTGAAAAGATTACAGTATGTCGTCTGTTGTTACTTCATTGGAAAATCTAACGTGCTGGCACCTACTGATCTTTGCAGAATGGTTTTACCTTTCATTTCCTTGAGGTTGGCCCCAGTGGGGCTGGAGTAATCATACAGGGAGTTACAGATGGCAAGAAATACATGCTAAGGCCCATTTACACACAGTAAAGAAGTATTAGGATGAAGGATGCTCCCAGTCATCTCCTATAATGTTGTCAGAATAATGGTCCCTCCACCGAGCAATTAATCATTTAGAATCAGCCAATGAACAAGAACATAATGAGAATATCAGGATTGCTTCCCACCTCCTTTTGTCCCTCCAACTACCATCTGTACACTTAAGCTCACTTTGAAGACAAAGGAAAGCATATGAGAAGTATATGGGTAGGTTTGTAAATTAGGGCCCAGAAGAAGAGAGGAGCCTCATCATTAGGCAGTATTTCTTTAGTATCCCAGCCTTCCCCCTTGGGTGGCTAATGCTCAGATGCTTTTGAACTTACCAGATGCTGTTTTACTACTGGCCTCACTTATGACATGTGCTGCAATTTGAGGATCCTGATCACCTGAAATGAAACCAAAAGTTATTAGGCCAAAATAATACAAAACCGCCCATGGAACTATTTAGTCCAGTTCTACAGGTGTGTAATAGACTGTGCTTAAATAAATTATGTAAAAGGAAGGATAGAATGGTCTGAAATCCTTCCCACAGTGAGAAAATTTGGTTTCTAAAGTCTGAACAATTGAATTGGCTATTTCTACTGGTCCTAGTTTTCTTATAGTTGTTCAGTAGTCAACTGACTCCTCTGTACAAATCTAGACATAGGCTAAAAATATGGATCTCCATTAAATGTATTTTGACTCTTGCTTGTAAGAACAACTTCCATCCATTGGGAACCTTGGTGAACCCCAAGGTCATGTCTGCACAATTAGCTAGTAAGATGCTTATGGTACCTGATTTGGTCAAACATTGGCCAAACTATTGTGTCTGTCTCCAATTGTTTCTCTTGTAAAAGGCTTGCTTCTTAATTAGATGTGCTGATCTTCTAAGTGCAGCCAGGTGACTGTGGAATTTCCTTTTCCCCCCCAGCAATGAGACTGGTGTTGGGCACTTTGTAGGTGCCCTATAAATATTGAGTCAGATTGCATGGCCTAAATTACCAGTTTTGTTAAGTTTATCATTTACTGAAGACTGCTAGGGCAGTCTATACGATTAACCTCAACCTCCGCATGAGCTGTTTCTTCAAATTTCACTGTAATTAATGTGTAACATGGTTTCACTTAACGTATCTTACAATCATTCTGAAGACAAAATCTTCATGGGAATCAGATCATCTTTTGCATCGAGATCAATAGTTAAAGCAACTTTTGAGTATGCGCTTTGCCTCAGAAAACAGTATCTGTATTTTCGTATGTACAGGGTGGGGCAAAAGTAGGTTTACAGTTGTTCGTATGTAAAGTGATACAATAATTAATAAATAATAATTCAAGAATAAACTCTGTGTTTCATGTATTCACAACTGTAAACCTACTTTTGTCCCATCCTGTTTGTCTATATGTATTTGTGTGTACTAAATTTACAAAACTGAAAGCATCATTTTCACTGACTTTGTGATATAGTAGTCTGTCTAAAAACACCTATCTACTAACACTTCATCTTTCCCATACTCAGCTACTCAGGTCACTCCAGGCATTATTGTGTTTGGTTTGGGGTGCTACATTCTAAAAAAAACAAGGAAAGTTAGGGTATCATCAAGAAAAGGAGGTAATTAGGAAAGGAAAGGGTCATAGATAGAAGAATGGAGAAGAACCATGGACATGGACAACAAGTGGGACTGACTTTGGGGAGAAGTGGGTGGGTGGGGAAGGGGACAGAGGGGAGTAAAAAGAGGATGGATGTAATACAACAACAATAAAATTAAATGTAAAAAAAAAGAAGAAGAATGGGAGGTACTGGGGAGGTTTAGCCTGGAGAAGAAAAGGCTTCCATGATTACTATTTTCAACATCTGTATAGCTGCTGTGTAGAAGACAAATTATACTTTGTTTCATATGGCCCCACATAGCAGAACTGGGTCCAGTGAGTGGACATTACAGGAACAAATTTCAACTCCAGAGGAGAAGATTTCTCTCATATAGTATAGTAAACTTATTCCAATTATTAGAGCCATTCAAAGATGGACCAGATTGCTTCATGAGACAGATGGTGCCTAAGCATCTATTGATCAGAAGCCAGATGATCATTGCTGATGTGAAGGAGATTTGTGCCCTGGGCATGGTGTTGGATTTGAGAACCATCAAGATCCTTTCCAACCATGAGATTCTCAAGACACTCTAACATCAAGAACAAGGCAAAGAATAGAATGTTGTCACACTGACTCGTTCCTTGATTTTAGAGGCTCCATCTTATCTTGTCCTCTGTAGGTGGTACTAGGCTATATGATTAAGGTATTGAAAATAATGGAATGTCTTCATACTTGGTGCTGCCAACATTAAAGAAACCCAGCCAACTGTGTTCCAGTTTTATTTACAGGGCTAAACGTTCCCTGATTCAACGCTGGGTTGATCAATATAACAGGCCTTATAAAACTTCCCTTTACTTCTTAAGGGAAGTGAAAATTGGTAAATAGCAACATACCTTTTTGCATTTCAAACTTTTTTTCTTTCTCCTTCACTTCATTTCCCATTATATCCTGAAATAAGAATCATTGGAAAAGGTCATTTTGACAAGAACTCAGCTGTGGGGTTTTAGAGGTATTATTTATTTGCCACTGGTCTTTACTCTGTTACCTGACTCTGGTGAGGCTTATCATATAGAATCAGATTCAGTCATTAATTCCAATTAATTGATTGGGAGCCCATGGCTCTGACAGATGAGCTGACAACCCAGAAAGCCCAGGGGTGGACCTGGAAGCAAAGTCTGGGCTTCATTATATGCATTCTAGCACTCTTTCTATACCTGAAGCTGTAATACTGACTCTTCCTATGACCAACCCCCTCATTTTGACAGGTATTGACAAATAATGCTGAATAGGGAGATGATTCTACTCTGGAGACTGGTATATAGAATATTATTAAACATAAACCATGGTGTGCATTCTATTGGAATAAAATCTGAAGTCTCTCAGAAAATGGTAACAGTAAATTTGATCTCGGGAAGAAATCTCAGAAAAACCCCTCAGATATTTTTTGTTTTGTTTTGTTGTCCTTCGCAATGGGTTGAGGTGATTGTCTTATTTACTGGCTGTGTGCTCTTGCATAGCTTGCATTTACTATTTAGAATAATTAGCATACATATAGGAAACACAGGTAATCTCTCAATGCTTCTGATGTTCAAAGGCAAATGCAACCCTTCTTCAGGGGTTTCTTTTCATTTAGCAATTCAAGGAAGGTTAGAGGTACTTAAAGAATGTAACAGGGACTGCAATCAACAATGGACCAAAAGATATTAAAGGCTACTGCTTCCATTTAAATGTACTGAATAAATGGCCTAGAGGGCTTAACTGGCTAGCATGAGGTCAACCAAGGAGTCTGAGGCTGAGCAAAGAGTCAAAACAGTAACATCAACCTGGCTGGTAGCACAGTGGATAAGGTGCCGGCCTGCGAACCCATAGGTTGTTGGTTCAATTCTCCAGCCAGGGCACATAACCAGGTTGCAAGCCAGGTCTCCAGCCAGGTCCATGGCTGGAGGCAGGTGAAAGGCAACTATACATTGATGTTTCTCTCCTTCTCTTTCCCCCTCCCTTCCTCTCTCTCTCTGGAAATAATAAATAAAATCTTTTTAAAAAACAGTGACATCACACTCAGGCCAGGCTTAACTCACACCATCACCCTGTACTCTGAACACAAGAAAGGAAGACAGTAGTATTTTCCCATCTTCTGATAATCAAAGTCTTGTGCTCCTTCCCATTGCTGGAATCAATTTTCTACGGAGCCCTTCCTTTTCACTCCTCCTCTAGAAGGAATTAATGTTGTGACTGTTGAGTGCCTTATTTTAGCCTCAGCCCAGCTACCAGATGTGAGGGTGTAAGTCACGGAGCCTAAAGGGGAACCTGCACCTTGAAACGCTCACATGGACCGCAGGGCCTCAACTTTCCACTTTAGCTGAAATGTGGCACTGTGAAAGTGCGGCAACAGGAAAATGTTTGTGAGATAACAAGTAAACAAATGAGTATTTAGTGTCTTTTCAAACAAATGGAGTGTGATGATCGAAGTTGAGATACTTTAAAGCTAGGTGGTTACATTGGTGTCAGAGCTTAGCCAAGATGAAAATGTGAAGTCAGCAATGTTTAACTTTTATGCACCCAACTTTGCCTTTTTGTGAACTTTCCCCCAGCCACACTCCCTAGAGCCTTTTATCTTGCTTTGCTCCACACTTTAATGGAAAATCTTTCTAAAGCTGACTTTCAGAAAATATTGGATTAGATCTTTCTCTCTCAGTGGGAATCCTTGTGGCAGTTATGGACAGATTGACTTTTAATTTGAAAAGGAAATGCTTGGACCCCTATCAAAGATATCTCAGGAATTGATGGGCAGACAATCACAGAGCCGATCATTCTACCAAAGGGTGGGGTGAGTAATGAGTTTAATGTAAAATTATACTATTCACAATACTGTCTCCACTTACCCTAACATAATCCTTTAATCCCATGTTTCCCCCAAAGTGACAGTTTGGTGCTACCTGCCTCAGGAGATAATGAGTTTCTCATTATTACAGGTGTTCAAGCAGAGACTGGGGGACAACTAGGTAGGGACTGTTGGGGGAAAACTAAAGTCATGGGTTAATAATTGGATCTGATGATTTCTAAGACCTCTTCAAGTTCTATTTCAGAGCCCTAAAATTCAAACCATAGACTGTTCTAGACCAGTCAAGCTATGACCCAGAAAGAAAGATTGTTAACATTAGCTAAGAATATAAAAGCCCAATTTGAGGTTATTATGTAGCTGAACTTTTAAGTTTAAAAAAAGTTCAAAATGTTGTTTTTGAACAAGAAATTTGGGAGGATGGATACTAGAGAGTAGTTCAGTCATATGAAGAAGACTGAGTATTTGGAGGACTTTGTGTCTCACCATCTTGCCTATCATAGGTACAGATGACATTGACTTGGATCCCACCCCTACTGCAGTAGAAGCAAGGGAATTCTCCTGTTGCATGTAAGAATCTCCAGTTAACATGCTTGAGAAGTTCTGCTTTTTTAGAAAATGAAACTTTGGAGCTGTTGCTTTTTAATGCAAGCATAAGCAGAGATGCCAAACCGGTTATTTTCCTTACTCTTATTCTGAGTACCTGATTTGGGAAGTTTTACATATCTGACCTGAAATAAAGCCATGAAGAATTAGCAATTCAACTGTAAAACTGTTCAAATGTGAGAAGAAGGAAAAAAATCAACAGTCACTTTCATTGCCTTCGGAAGGAACTGAAGGCTGATCACATAATTACAGAATGTAAAGTTTGTAGTGCCTTTCAGCTCTTATTTTATAGATGAGAAAACTGAGGTCTAGAGAGGTAAAGTCATTTGCCCAAGGTCACACAACTGAATATATTATATATGTTATCGGGGTTATTAACCATTTTTCTGAAAGTGGCTTTATTTACACTTAAATTTGCAACACCTCCCAATACCCTGTAATAATGGCTAGAAGCCTCAAAGAACCAGAGGAACTCAAATCATTTCCATACTTCACAAATAAAAAGTTAAGAGTCTATCTAAAAACTAGATTAGCATAAAGAACCAAAAATCCTGCAACAGATTTGAGCTGCATTCTGATTCCCACAGGTGGCTCAGGAATCAGATAGGTCTTAGTCTTCACTGCTGGATTAAATTACTCTTTGGGGACAGTATAAGAGGACAGGAATAAGCTCAGAAATAAGATGTAAAGCTCTCTAATCCTGGGTTACCACACATCATTTATATGTGAGAACTAATTTCTCTTGGTTTACTCAGATATCCAACCACCTGGCACAGAGGTGCCCTCAATGTGGAGTGCTGTCTTCTATTCAAGACCCCGAAGTGGGTTGAGGGACAAGGGTATATGACTTGGTTCTGAGAGGGAGACCATTAGAAAGACTTCTTCATGTTTGCTTCAGAAGAAAGAGCCCTTACATCCCTTGTCTATGAGAATGATATTAATGTTATAGGTACATCCTCAATAAACATTCTAAAAGCTATTGTTTTAGGTGCCCATTATATGACTTCATGCTGGGTACCAGCCTATTGAGCTAGAAAGCTTCAAACTCTACCCCAGGTCTTGATTAGCCCTAGAGTAAACTGGCTTCATGAGCAAGTAGTATTATATAGTTTTTGGTTTGAGCAGTAGTGAGAAGGTCCATCACCTATTTTTTCAGACCTCTTCTCACAATAAAAGAGAAAGGCTTCACTTTCATGGCACTTGAAATGCCATCAGAAGAGAAGGCATTCCTTTATGTGTTAGAATATAACAGTCTTTAGCAAAAAAGGGGATGGATGTAATACAACAACAATAAAAATTAAAAAAAAAAAAAAAAGAAGAATATAACAGTCTTTAGAAGTCCCTATGACCTTCAGTAAAAGCGATACCTTAACCTGTGGTCTCCAACACTGCAGTGGCCAATAGCTATTACTTCCCTGGGAAATGGGGACCAGACCATGGGTCCACAGTAAGAAGACATCAAAGGTTGGATGGGAAGATAAGAAAATAAAAACAAACTCCGTGAACTTCAAAATGTTCTCAGAAGCAGCTACATGTATGAGCTCATGTGTATGCGTAAAGTGCCTATGAGATGTGATTTTTCTCTGAGAGTCTTTGTTCTTCTCGAGAACATTCCCCTGAATATGAACATTCCAGCGTTAGGATTTTGGCTTCATTGTTCCTTTTTATTTTTTTAAATGCACATACCTATGTGCATATATGGTGTGTAAATAAATGTTTAAACTTTTACATTGTCAGATTTCAGTTTCCCGGCAGAAGTACTAACGTTTTCAATGACTCTTTGACCAACAACTGAGCACCTTACCTTGACAAAGGTTTCAAACTGGCTTCTAATTTCCTCGCAGTTCAGTAAGGATAAGGACCTCTCTCCTTTGTTGCACCTCTGTATCATTTTCATGAACACAAAATCTTCATGAAGATTCCTTTCATCTTCTATCTATTTGTGAAATAACAGGGACATGAGAAATGTAATTCTGAAGGAGAATGGTGCTGATAATATCTGCCTATACATTTACTTTCATGGCATCAACAATAGAAGGGCTTTGCAGATATATAAATGGGGAATAAAAAGTTACTCTGGAATACTGATATTTGGTATTAGCAATTTAAATGTTTACAAAAGCCAGCAACCAAAATGTCATATTATCTGGAAGTTGAGGTGGAAATCACAGCTATCCTAATAAAATTTCATCACAAAGTGTACATTTTTAAATGTATTATAGCAGCAACATTTCTATAATTCTCTTATTTCCCATTGTTCCAGTAATGATTTCTCATTATAAGCAGTCTACAAAATAGTCTTCTACTGAGCTAATTTGTCCACTTCATTTTAGTGTTTGTGATGAAGATGTTAATTTTCAATGAGTGTCAATTTACTTGAACTTCAATTACATCTCTCTCTTTATAACTTTAGTATTTGCAGAAAACACTTGAATTTTTAAAGAAATCATCTTTCATTTCCAAAGTTAGCAGGATATTTTCCAATGCCTTAGAATAATTAAACATATGGAATTCACTTGTATAATCAACTAATTCTTTGACATTTTGTTGTTTTAAGATTAAATCTTTGGATTTAAAACAACATGCAGTTAGCTGGTGGCATTCAATGATATTAACAGCACATCTAAATGCTATGATAAATTTGAGTCTACCCAGGTCAATATTTTCCCTGTAGAGGCTATGGTTATGTCCATCAGGCCAAACACAAACAACCAAACCTAAAACTACCCTTCTCTTTTCTCTGCAGTAAAGCTTAAAATTTGAGTAACCCATCAAATTGCCCCACCTTATGCTGATAGAAAAACTCATGGCCTTAATTCTAGGCTGGCAACCCAATAAAGGACACTTAACCAGCCCTGAGAAAATGCAGTCTCCAGATAATGTACATCCATGATGCCCACATCCAAACTTTTAGGAATGGCAAGATAATTTATCAAACTTCTCCTTGCCATCTATGATTGATATTTGGACAACACATTCCATGATGCCCATTACTGGAAGTGGGTAAGCACATTAAAACAGGATAAATCCTAATGGTTATATTATTCGAAGCATGCAAAACAACCTACTAAGTTACTCTACTCTTTTGTTTCTGTAAGTGCAATCAAAGAATGTAAAACATCTTTGAGGGAAACTGGGCAGCTTGCAACTACAATCAGCATTTGACCAATTATAGAGATAATGCCACTTTTATTAAAAGACTACAAATTCTGGAATTTATTTCTGTCTATGCTAATCTGAAGCACTATGAAATTTCAGATAAAATTGATGTTCTGCTTCTGTAGTTGAAAATTTAAAAGAAAAATGTCTCCATGATAAAAAAAAAATTGTTTACTTTTTAAACAAAATTTTAGCAAATAGTTGTAGTTAATACCTACATAGTGCTTACTTTGTGCCAGGCTCATTACAAGGTGAAATTCATTTAATTGACAAGGTGAATACCATTATCATTTCCATTTCTCAGATGTGGAAACTGAGACATAGAACTGTAAAATAACTAGCCTAGGATCACAGAGCTAATGAAGAGAAGAGTCAACGTTTGAACATAGGCAGTCTGACTCCAGAGCCCAAGCTCTTGACCAGAGACAAGAATAGGGGGCTTCACTAACTAGACAACAAACATTATGCCAGAAGACCATATATGTGTTGTCCATCATTTGGGTACAGCTAAACCAACCAACCCCCAAATTAATAAGGACCTCAAATTTAGTTAATAAAGGCTTCATCTTACCTTATCCAATCTTCTGTGAAGATACACAGCAAAAAATGCGGACCCAATCATCTGGGTGATAAGAAAAACAGTAAGTAAATACATAAAAATTTTCATACTGACAGGCGGTCCACTGGTCACAGATCGGGGAGAAGGCTGGCTGTATGTTTCGATCATGCTGCCTTAGAGTTGAACTATCTTCTGCCCAAGAAGGTGGCAGAGGCAGCATGAGAAGACTGTCAAAGTGGCCACCTTACTCAGGATTAGTTAAGAGCGCACAATCGTCGCAACCCACACTTCCTGGAAAATGTGCTTCGTAGTCTTCTCTCCCAGCAAAAAAGTTACGTAAAGGTTTTTTTTTTTTTTCTTAAATTATACCCATATCATTCACTTCCAGGCTTTCCCTTTTGTTAGTAAAGAAGAAACAAGTTTCTTCTTCCATACATTCATTCTTGCCTTGAAATGTCATAGACTTCTTAACAGACAATGGCAGTATTTTCCTATTGCTGTCTAAATTTTTGGTTCACCAGTTTCAAGGAAAGTGATAAATTAATCCACCAGCAACAGACATATTTCATTTTCATTCTTACTAATGTAAAGCGGGAACCTGGTATGTGGGGAAAGAAACAAATGTCAACAAAACTTTGGATTCATTTTATGACTGGTGTATCAGTAGCTAATTGCTTCTCAAGACTTCTTTAACTTTTAAACCCAACAAAATCCCAGCAGCTATTCAAGTCAAGACTACATGGCATAAAGCAAAAAAGAATGGTGATGATTATTAAATAAAGTTAGCCATAGAGATAATTTGAGAAAAAAATACATTTCTTAAGAGAAGTAGGGTCTGGAGGGAAATCAGGCCAAAATTCTGCGATTGAGGTTAGAGTAGGAATATTAGCTTGACTTAGTGAAGTTGCCTGTCTACATTGTTCCAATCTATCAGATTATTGACAATGCCAATGTAACTGTTCAGAAAAGGGGAACTAGGCAGCAGTTAAGAGAACTGAATTATTATTTTTTTTAAGATTTTATTCATTATTTTTAGAGGGAGAGGAAGGGAGAGAGGCAGAGAAGGAGAGAGACATCAATGTATGGTTGCCTTTCACCTGCCTCCAGCTAAGGACCTGGCTGGAGACCTGGCTTGCAACCTGGTTATGTGCCCTGCTGGGAATTGAACCAGTGACCTTTGGGTTCTCAGGCTGGCGCCTTTCCACTGAGCCACCAGCCAGAGCTAAGATCTGAATTCTGGTCTTCACTCTACTGATGAATTGCTATGGACCTCAGGCAAATCACTTCGCCTCTCTATACCTCAGTTTCTTCATATCCAAAAAGGACAGTTGCACCTACCCTTCCTATTCTATAAGTTGTTGTAAAGATTTTAAAAAATATGTGCATGAAAGATCTTTGAAATGTGTTAAGCAATTGCCCAACAACTTTCATCCTGAAGTTTTTAACTTTGTTTAGCCTAAGATACGATTTTTCCAAATAGTTGCCAACTCCTAACAAACTGGTAAAAAAACAAAAGAACAATAACAACATCCAAACGCCCAAAGCTCTGATAACAAATTGAATCATTGAGGTGTGTATTATTACGCATTTCTGAATGGCTTATGCATAGTCTTATCAGATTGTGTTCAAAATAAAAGCAGCGGTGGAAGTCCGTACCCCATATCCCAATCTGGTCTAGAAACCATAAGCTTGCTTAGTTAGGTAACTCCTATAAAATTGTTTTCTGAGACAAATAGGAAATGTAACAAAATGCTCTGATAGGCATGCTATCTGTAGAGTTAGCACCTGCTCTCTTATCCTCCCACGCCGCTGCATCCTGTCCTGGGCCCAGATCTGTACAGCTTTTCACTACATCTGCCAAGTAGGTGGCTTCAGTGCACGTGATAAACTTTGATCAGTCAAGTCAGAGGCTTTGGTTCTTAGACAAGTAACCTTTGTTCCACTGAAGGAAAATTATCACGAGAGCCAAAATTGGCTCGAGGACTTCTCCAAGGCCAGTTTCATACAATTACAGAATGCCAGAGCTGCAAGGACCGTGCAAAGATCAGCTGAAGAGACCACAGAGATGAAGACAATGTCACGATTTGTTAATGTGACCAACTTCAAAACAAGGTTATCCAGACTCTTTGCTTACACTTTCTGATCTCCAGCATCCTGCAGTCTGACTTTTGCCTACAATATTCCCCTGGAACTGCTCCCACCGTTGTTATTAGCTCAATAGTTTTGCCAAATTCTTTCTAGAGTTCATTTTTAGTGGCCTTTCTTTTAGTCTGTTGACCTATTGGTCTGTTGTCATCCTTCTGAAACTCTCCCCTCTTGCCTCTCAGAAAACCTCTTCATAGATTCCTTTTTTTTTTTGTTTGCATCCTTTAAAACTTTGGTATTCCCTGTCCTCATTCTTCTATACTCACCTCTCCTCCCTTATCCTCTCTTCTTGTTCTACATGTTTTCCTTGGGTGAGTCCCATCCACGTCCATAGTTTTTAGTATCACCTTCAATGTGACAAACCCCAAATCTATAACTGTAATCCTGAACTTCAGATTTTTAAGTGTGGCTACTTCTGAATATTTCTACTTGGATATCTCAAAGCCACCTCACATTTGGTATGCTCAAAACTTAGTTCGCCACTCCACTTCCAACCCAAACCTGTTCTCCCTCAAAGGTCTCCCTCATCTCGGTGAATGGTACTACCACACCCACCTAATTGTTCTTGTCAGATCTGGAATTCACCCGTAATTCCTCCCTCTCTCTTGCTCAGATTACTCCCCAATCCCAGTGGCTTCTTCCTCCCCATATCTTCTTGGTTGGCACTGCTCTTTCCATGTTCCATGTCAACACTCTAGTCCAGGCCCATATCTCCTCCCTGCTAGATTACTGGACCATACTCTCCTAATTTATTTCCTTGTTTCCTTCCTGTCCCACTCACCCATCCCCCGCACTTCCAGCAGAATGTTAATTCTAATTATTATAACTGACCATATCATCTAATCTGATTCGGGCCCTCAGACTCTGCACCTCGAAGGAAGCAGATTGACAGAGTACTCTGACGACTTTAACGTAAATTGGATTAGCTTCAGAATCACCTGCTTATACTTCAGTTTCTGAAGCCTCCGCTTTCTCCCATTCTTCTGCCTGGTCCTTTAACTTGATGCAACAATTACCCATCTTTCCAGCTTCCAAACTTTATTTTCTGATTTCTGATTCTGTATCAGATGTCTTTTGTGTCAGGACCTTCAATACCTGCCCTTGCCCAAACAAAGAATTGCCTGGTTCTGGTGTTATACCCCTTTTTAAAATCTTCTGCTGCCTAGTACATCCAAAGGTGATTTTAAAACTTAGTTAACAAGACATTTGTAGATCTATAGAGTACATGAAAGTGCCTGCAGCCAAGGTCAAATATTGACCATGTTTTCCTTAGTTCACAGAAAAAAAAAATTAATGGTTTGGATTGTTTCAATTTTCAGTTTTTCTTACACAAAATTTTCTGAAATCTCTGTCACCCTTTTCTACTATTCCATTTCTTCTAGCTAGTGATTGATCTGCAGGAAATTAGTATCAAGGGAAAACTGAAAAAAAACAACGGATCATACTTCAACAGCTTGTTTTTGATGTTAATGAATCTGCTTGTGGTTGTGATTTTATATTGATAACCTAGATCACAGTCATAGTTTCTGCTAGGAAAATTATTTCCAGTACATACGAAAGAGTTAAATATATCATTTTGTTTGTTCTACAAAGGACCTTACAAGGACTGCTTTCCCTGAATATATCTGGAAAAAAAAAAAAAAAAAAACTTGCGTAGAGGACGGTATATCCATTGTTATCACTGCACACAATCAGACCCCTTACCCACCGTTCTGTCTTCATCTTCACAACTCACTTATGCTCAGCCCTGCACATCAACCATATCAAATTTCCCAAAATGTGCTGTACTTGTTCAAGCTGTATCCAATGAGCATACTGACTCCCTCCTCTCATTGATTAATGTTTAAGAGACACCCCTCTGTGAAACATTTCCACCCAGCTGATGTGTCCTCTTCTGTGCTTAATCTGTCATAGCACTTACTGTATTACATCATAATTGACTTGTCTGGACATTTCCATACCATTAGCTTTTAGAAAAAAGAGACAAGTTTTACAAGTATCAGAATCCTTGCTTCCTGACACTGTAAATGATTAGTAAGTCTTTGTCAAATAATTAAATTTTCTTTTAAAGGGACTGAAAGGGAAGTTGTAAAACATTCTAATCTGGTAGAATAGTATTGGTCAGCCTCTCTAGTGATGTAAGTCAGAATATATTTAAGTTTTCCTCTATTCCTTTAATTATCTCTTTCCTCTGGGATCAGTTCCATTTGTTTATTTTGGTTTTTCTCTTTCATGTTGCTATTTTCCCTCAAATGTCTGATGACCCTTAGTTGTCTAGTCACATTTATGAATGAAAAATTGTGTTAGGTTTTATGAGTAGATGGCACAGGTTTCCTCTGCAATTGTGTTGGTCTGTTTCCCCCGCAAACCTCTCTCCGGAATCGGAGGGCTGACTGTGGGTTCTGTTTAAGTGGGTTGGACCTGTCAATAGGCAGGTTTCCCTTTATGTTACGTGGGTGGAGAGGCAGGAAAGCCAAGGACCACCACAACTGATAAAGTAAGGAGGGCTTTTCTTTGGGGGTGGAGCCCTGTAGAGGTTTTCACTCTTGACGCTGGTTTTTCTTTTGTTTTCTCTTTCCTATCTGTTGTGGAAGTATCAGGACGCTCCCCAGAGCCCTCTACAGGCAACTTTAGCCCGAGGGAAAAGGACAAATAATGCTGCTGAAAAGGAGTCCATGGGGGAAGGGAGAGAGGGATAAAAGCGTCCATTCCTCCCAGGGGTTTCCACCACAGCTCTATAATAGGAGTTTCCATAGTGATTGCCTCTCAGCCTTCCCCTGCTCTTTGCATTTATTGGCTCTGAAATTGGTGTCTTCTTGCCAAACCCCCCTCTTCCCTCTGATTTTTTGAATTGCCATGCTTTATGCTCTGATTTCTCTGTTACTCCAAATTCATTGATTTTCTTGCTTTGTCATATTCCTTTAAATTCATTGTACGTTGATGCCACCTTTTCTTGTTTCCCATGGCGGTTGTAGTTTCATTATTTTTACATTTATTTTTGACTAAGTAGTACAGTCACATAGTTACAAATATAAGTGATACAAGAGCGTCCAATGTACAGTTTTCCTTCCTCTTCTTCCTCCCAGTCCTCCCAGTAAACTGGTGTTGTCAGTTTCTTATGTATCTCTCAGAGATGCTTTTATGTGCAAGAAAATACACAGATAGAGGGGAGCAAAATGGGGATGGATGTAATACAACAACAATAAAATTAAAAAAAAAAGAAAGAAAAAAGAAAATACACAGATAATCTTTTTCCCCTTTTTTACACACAGCAGTACACAACACTCTGTCCTGCATCTTTGCTTTTTAAAAAATTGTTTATCTTCAAATAGAGGGGAAGGGAGGGAGAGAGGGAGAGAAGCATCAAGGTCTCTTCCACACACCTAATGGAGAACCTGGCCTGCAACCCCTGGTATGTGTCCTGACCAGGAATCAAACTGGCGACCTGTTGGTGTGCAGGCCAGGACTCAATCCACTGAACCACAGCATTCAGGGCTGCTTTATTCATTTAAGAATATATATTGGGGATTATACCATGTCAGCAAAATTCTTTATTTCTTTTAACAATTGCTTAATATCTCATTGTATTAAAAGCATGCTATAATTTATTTAACTAGCCCTGTATTGGTGAACATTTAGATTGTTTCCAGTTATATGATATTAAATAACGCTATAACAAATAACCTGATATTTATTCATTTTGAAAGTTTCTTTTCAGACATTTCCATAGGATCTGGAAGACTTAAAATCACATTTTTTAACACTGCCCAATCAAATATTAACCTAAATGAATCACATTCAAAACAAAATAATTGAAAAGATATTGTTTATTTTCTATTAGTTGGCTCAATGCATTGTGAATTTGTTATACACCCTCTTCAATGCCAGGCATGGCGTTTCAAAGCTTCCAATGCAAAGTCCGACCCAGTGTTGAAGATTTTAGTTGCACCATGTGGTATTTTCCATGTAGGTCAGCAGTAGGAAGCCAGAGATATAATTTCTGGTGCCTCTATCCATGATATTACATTTATTGGCTAGATTGATAAGAAGCAATTCAGGAGACATTTCTTTCAATTGGTTCATTTGCTCAAAACATTCACTGAATGCCTACTGTGGGCCAGATGCTGAGCTGAATACTGGGCATACAAAGATAAAAATTATAGTCCCTACTTTGACAGAAGCTTCCAGTCTACAGAAGCCAACCAACACATGAGCAGACAACTATAAGATAATATGTAAAGTGCCACAGTAGAGGTGAACACAGACTGCCATGGGAACATTAAGGAGTACCTACCCAGCCAGAGGGGTAGAAAAGAAAGGATTTCAAGAGAGATTCCCTAGAAGAGATACCTGTCATAACTTTGCACTCCACTGACAAATCCCAACATTCATGTCCATCTAGTGTCCTTGGTTTTTCTAGTGCAGAATCTTCCACCCTTTTTCATTCTGTAGCAATCTGGCCATATTTACTCTGACACTCCAAAGGCTTGGGAGGCATAAGATAGGAGGGGATTGGAGATAATTCTTTCCCGCATAGAGGAATGTGGTTGGGAACAGGGATGTTTGGAGTGTTGTCAAGGTTTCAGGTATTAGCTTTTTAAAGAAAATTTTAATTAAAATATATTTGGCAAACAATATTATATTATATTAGTTTCAGATGTATTATATAGTGATTCAATATATATATCTTATAATGTGATCACCATGGTGACTAATAACCATCTGTCTTTGTGCAATGATATTATGATATTATTGACTATGTTTCCTGTACTTTACACATCCTACTGAGTTATTTATTCTATAAGTGGAAATGTATACCTCTTATTACCCTTAACTCTTTTCTCTCATCCCCAGTTTCTGGAAATCAACAGTTTGTTCTCTATATCTATGAGTTTGTTTCTGTGTTGTTTGTTCTTTTGTTTAGTTTTTTAGATTCCATAGAAAGTAAAATCATATGGTATTTGTCTTTCTGTCTGAATTATTTCATTTAGTTTAATACCCTCTGGGTCCACCCATGTTGCTGCAAATGGCAAGATTTAGTTTTTTTTTAATGATACAACAGACATGCTTTTTAAAAAAGATTCTATTTATTATTTTTAGAGAGAGGAGAAGGGAAGGAGGCAGAGAAGAAGAGAAACATCAATGTATGATTGCCTTTCACCTGCCTCCAGCTACGGACCTGGCTGGAGACCTGGCCGGAGACCTGGTTATGTATCCTGTCTGGGAATCGAACCAGCAACCTTTGGGTTCGCAGGCCAGCATCTATCCACTGAGCCACCAGCTAGGGCAGATTTCATTATTTTTTATGGCTGAGTAGAATTCTGTTATATATATATATATATATATATATATATATATATATATATATATATATAACATCTTCTTTATCCATTCATCTATTGATATACATCTAGGCTGTTTTCATATCTTGGCTATTGTAAATAATGCTGCAATGAATATCAGGGTACATATACCTATTCAAGTTACTATTTTTACTTTCTTTGGATAATTCCCCAAAAGGGGAATTTCTGGGTCATATGGTGGTTCTGTTTTTAATTTTTGAGGAGCCCCCACACTCTTTTTCATAGTGGTTACAGCAATTTACATTCCCACTAACAGCACACAACACTTGTTGTCTATATCCTCATCAACACTTGTTATTTGTTGACTTTTGATTTTAGTCATTCTGACAGGTGAGAGCTAATATCTCTTTGTGGTTCTGACTTGTATTTCCCTGATAATTAGTGATGTTGAGCATCTTTTCATATGTTTGTTGGCTACGTGTTTGTGCCCCCAAGAGAAATGTCTATTCAGGTCCTTTGCCCATTTTTAAGTCAGATTATTTGTTTTTTAAGATATTAGTTTTGATAGTGTGACTAGAATCCTCAATCTTTATTTAGCTATCTGCCTCCATCCCAGGTCTTCAAGGTGAATTTTCCTGGCAAATGTGAACTCTGTTTCTGACTTGTGGGCACTATGACTCCAGTCCCAGTTTGTGTGAGAAAAAAAGGTATATATGTTTATGTGCTTTGATAGACAAGAAACACAGGTTACAGTAGTTACCACTGGGAAGGGGGACAAATTTTACTTTTTGATGTATATTTTCTATGCTCTTAGCATTATTTTTACAATTACCATATTTACCTGTATAATAATTTATTTTCAATAAACTTCTTATTAAAGTAAACCTTTAGGTACAAAATAATACACTTGATGAATTTTTGTAAAATAAGCACATCCATTGTAATCATCACCCAGATTGGAGACCTCTGAAGCCCCCCTCTTGTCTCCTTCCAACCACCTCTACTTCTTACAAAGGTAATCACTATTCTGCCTTCTGTCACTAAAGATTAGTTTTGACCGAGAGTTCTAGTTGCTCCGTATCTTTGCTAGCACTTGATATCACCAGTATTATTTATCTTAGCTTCTCTAACATGTCTGTAGTATTAACTCATTGTGGTTTTGATTTGCATTTCCCTAATGGCTAATGATGTTGAACATCTTTGCATGTGCTCATTTGCCATCCACATGTCCTCTTTGGTGCTAATATCTTTCATAAATATAGAACATACTCATTTTAATTGCTTGAAAATAATAGCACCATTAACCTGACTATGGAATAGTCTTTGAATGTGACAATCATTTTGAGAGGTAGATTAGGGTGGTAGAAATAGCTAGAATTTGGTAGCAGGCATTCCAGACTACTTTACTTTCTATGGGATATTAAGCAAATTATTTAACTTCTTCATGTGTCAGTTGCTTTGTTTTTAAAGCAGGAATGATAATAGTTCTTGTTTCATAGGGTTGTCATAAGAATTAGATGAGAAAATTATGTAAGGCTTTCTGCCCTGTTCCTGAGAGACCTCTGCACCCTTTTGGTAATGCCTGGAAAGAGGGCAAAAAAGAGAGTGTTATCCTTGAAGCAGTCAGTGACTTAGTGTCTTCGGAAAAATCGGTGAGCATTTCTTCTATCTCTGACTCTAAGGAAAAAATTCTCCAGAGTTGTGTCCTGAAGGAAGGATTCTGTCACCTCACTCTCTTCCTGCCATCCTCTTCTCCTCCACCAACTACAGCAGGATCAACCTGCTTCTAAGGAAATATTAGATGAAATTTCTAGTCATAAATGGGCTCTTGGATGCTGCTGTATCCTTTATATAATTTTAACATTTACTGATGTGTGTCCAGCCAGAAGACAAAATCCCCAAAACATCTTTCTGTATATCAATAACTCCCAAGTGTTCTCCCACCAATGTTTCAAGCAGGAGTCCATGAGGGTCCTGTGTCTGACATCAAATACTCCATATTAGATAAGCAAATACTTACTCTGGATTTAGGAAGCACTACATAGATTGTCTGATAGGTCTGGGAACCAAAATGGAAAAAAAAGAACTGCTATTTTAGGATTTGTCCACAGTGCAGGAGAAGCACCACAAGAGAGGAAGTGCAGTGCATTGGAGGAGCATGTGGGAGGAGTGAGGTGAAGATGTAAGAGGGCCATGGAAGGTTCCTGCAGAAGCAACATCAGAGCCCTCAAGGAATTTTCTGGGTAAGGGAAGAATTCATTTCAGGTGCAGGGAATTGCACGTGAAAGGACGCAGAAGCTGGAGACCAGGGGTTCTTTCTTCTCTTGAAGCTGCATGCTTGAGACCAAAGCCTTGCTTTGGGTTCTTCACAGCACCCCAGGTTTTTTCAATGGTCCCTTAATTTATACTGGAACACGGAATATCAAGACTTAATAGTAAAACAAAATCCCTTTGTTCCAGGGTAAAGGGTTTCAGGGATCAAGTACTTCATACGTGGGTACATTTTTGGCACCCATTTTTCTTCAGTAATTAGCCTGATATTATTGTACATATAAGACTTCTCTATATTGTTCTAATTCACTCTTACCTCCCTGGCTTCAGTTTCAGCCCATCTTCTGCATCTCCCTCAGATCTCCAGTAGGCTGGCTCTCAGCTCTTATGCTCCCAAATCCTTCAAGACAACCTTCCCCTGGACCCCCTAATTTACCTCTACTCTAATTCTTCTTTATTTGACTTGTTCAGGGTCTCTTCTCTCTTTTTGTCTCTCTCCAACTTCTTTTTTTTTTTAATTTTTATTGTTGTTGTATTACATCCATCCCCTTTTGCTCCCTTCTGTCCCCCTCCCCACCCACCCATTCCCCCCAAAGTCAATCCCACCTGTTGTCCATGTCCATGGTTCCTTTATACTAGGTTCTTGTCTAAGCTGCTTCCCTTTCTTGCCTCTGCCTCCCTCCTCCCCACAACCCCGTTCCCCCTGACCACTGAAGGCCTATTCCTTGTATTCATATACTTGGTTCTGTTTTGCTTGTTGTTAGTTTTGCTCATTATTGTCCCGTAATGGGTGAGATCATATGATATTTGTCCTTCACTGTCTCTCCAACTTCTAACTGCTATCCTCCAAGTTCCCCTCTTCAAGTTCTCACCCCAGGCTCAGGCCGTCTCTATCTGATCTCTCCTGTGGTCCATTCTTAATAATCCCTGTGTATTTCTGAAATGAGTACTTCTGCTCTTAACTCATCTACACATCCTCAGAGGGTATTTGACTCAGGAGACCTCTGGTTATCTCACAGTGTCTCCTGGGGCCAGTCTCATGGTTTCCTATATGGAGAAACTGAGGCTCAGAGAAAAGGGATGACTTGCCAGGGTCATGCAACAAGTTAGTGGCAGTGCGGAAACTAGCCCAGGCCTCCAGACTTCCAGCCAATGCTCTTTTCCAGGAACCAGGTTGCTTCTCACAAGGCTCAGGCCTTCTAGCCGACATCAGCTCCCACCCATTGGCAGTACACCCACCTCTATTAGCACTTCCTTCCTGAGCCTGTTCATTAAGAATGAAGGTGGCCCATCCAGGCTTCTGACTCGACAGCCTAGCAAAGAACATCCAGCCATGTCTATATATAATTAAGGAAACACCACGAGTGGGAAGCATTTTTTCTTCTGCAGAATGGTGCAAAAGGAGGCAGAAAGACTCAATAAAATGGTAAGTGTCAGGGACCACGGGGGTGGGGTGGAGAATGGAATGGCATATCAAAAGATTTAGGATTACTAGTTCCATAAATTTTGGTGCAGAAGTATATTTACAACTTAGAAGGACCCCTGTGATACACTGTTAATTCAAATATCATGGCAAAAGTAGCACATTCCCATAGTTCCACTTGTGTAAAAATAAGTTGAGAGTATCCCCAAATTTCCTGTTAGTAGTAGTTAGAAATTAGCCATGTCTTCCCTTCCATTCTCTGCACCCATGTTCATTTTTGCCCACAAGTTAATAGTTGGAAAAAAAAAAAAGAGAAAATTATTACCACACTTTCAAGAGCTATTATGCCTGCAAATAGATAGAGTTGAGAACTTCTCTTCTTCACAATGTCCCACAGTGAATGGAGCCTCTTTCTAAGTGTAGACTTTGAACAGCTCCCAGGAGAGCACATTTACTTCTAATCCAATGGGAGATTTTGACATCAAGATATATTTTTTAATGGAAAAAGCAGAAAGCTCTGGCATCCCCCATTGTTACTAGGTCAGATGCCTGAATATGTCTTTCGTGATGTGGGGAAACCAACCTTATCTGAAACATGTTTAAATAAGCAATGGGAATGACAACTGAATTGTGTCCCCCCAGAATTCTTGTTCACCTGGAACCCTTAATGTGACCTTATTTGCAGATACTAGTTAAATTGAGATGAGGCCATACTGAATAAGGGTGGAGCCTCATGCAACAACTGAGGTCCTTATAAGAAGAGAAAAATTGGGAAACACACACCAAGGGAAGATTGCAATGTAAAGACAGAAGGAGAGATTGGAGTGATGTTGTCACAAGCCAGGGAACATCAAGGATTGCTGGCAGCCACTAGAAACTAGGGAGAGTCAAAGAAAGATGCTCCACAGAAATTCAGAGAGAGCATGAGTCTGCCAACACCTTGATCTCAGACTCCTGGCTTCCAGAACTGTAAGAGAACAAATTTTTACTATCTTAAGCCATCTGGTATGTGGTACAGCAGCCCTAGGAAACTAATACAGCACACAAAAATTGTTCTCATCTTCTGAAATGCTGTTCCATTTGTGACATGAGGAGAAAGATGCTTATCAACAGAGGACACACTCTAAAGCATAGGGATTGTGTGACCCCTCTGATTATGTTTTATACTGATCTATACATTCATAGAGGAATAAGTCTTATACCTAAACAGTTGTTTCTGGGTGATAAATTCTGGGAGATTTTTATCCTTTTCCTTTAATTTGTATTTTCTAAGTTTTCCACAATGAATATGTACTACCTTGTAAAAATATGTATCTATATCTACCTGTCATATAGTAATCCATCTACTTATCTTTAATTACTAGTACTGTCGCGCACTCACGGAATCCTTCCAAGTGAAAGAGCCACATGGTACTTTCGTTTCTTGTAGGCCCAAATTTAGGAACTACTCCTCTAAAGGTCCTGGCAAGGATGAGGATAACAATAATAAAGTCACATATTTTGTACTTGATACTCTTCAAAGAGCACACTGCCAGATCCATTCACCATTTAATGTTATCATACTTCTCTGAAAGATAAGGAACCTGAGGCTCAAAGTGTTGGTAAGGAATTTGTCCAAGGTCTCATAGCTAATGATAACTCATGGGGCTATGACTAGCATTCATGGTCCCGACACCTGGTTCAGTAGTAGTTTCTAGAATGTAAGAGCCATAACAACAGTACATTTTCTGTCTTGTTCTTCAAGCACTTAAGTTTGTAGCACATAGAATGATGCCTGGCATATAGCAGATGATTAGTACATTTTCATTTAATGAATGTGACAAAAGCAAGCTCCTCCCTTGAAGCATTTGCTGCTTCTAGGAACATGTTTGTTTAAGCAGGTCTACTGTTAAAACTCCATCTCTGTCTTTCCACAACCCATGCCTTGGTTCCCTACCCCTAAGCAAATGATAGCTGATTTCTAGAGTTGACCTCTCACATCACCTACAATGAGTTACCTATGTTGGAATGGTTAAAAATGAGTATAGAAAGGGCTCCTTGTTCAAAAATAATGCTACCTACCAAGAACCAGGGTCAAGAGGAGGGCAGGCTATGACAATGGGTGGACTTGTCAACCACAGAATGATTTATTTGATTCTGGGACAAGGCACAGGACATGCCAAGAAGTATTGACACAGAGAGAAGATGGCAGCAAAGTGTGGAAAAAAGTCTCAGTTCAGGAATAGAACAAGAGAAGTGCAGAAAATGTCCAAAAGTAAGTCAAGAAGGAAGACTTGTCAAAACAAATGAGAGAAAGGAAGTGGGGTGGGGCAGGCAGAGACATTTCCACCCTTGTCCCTCAATCTAGCCCAACCCCCAGATCTCACACCTTCTCCTAAGGATACCCCACATCCTCCACTGAGAAGACACCCTCCCATCAGGTGTTGTGGGGTGTGCCTCCCAGAAAGTAGGCTTAGTATAGGTTGCCACCAGAGTTCTTTTCAAATGCAATTTCCTAAGAATCTTTAAAGATGCCCCCTTCCCTGCCTGGGAGGGTAGGGGTGTGGCCACTTTCAGTGGTGGGAATCCAGGAAGCTAGATGTAAAGTTGGAGGAGGGGAGGGAGTGCCAAGGCCCTCTGAAGACTAAGGTCAGGGAACAGAGCTCTGGGGACCCTGTAGGATTTCACAATTCTTTCCTTCCCTCCTAGCCTTTTCCACACAAGCAGCACAGAAAGGGGGAAGCTTAAAGAGAATTATGGACCAATAAATTGTAAGCAAAGAAGTTGCCTTAAAAAAGAAAGCTCACACCACTGTCTTTATTAAGGCCCACTCCTGGACAATTTGCTAGACAAGGAGAGGGGTAAAGTTTAATATTGAAAGATTTCAAGAAATCACTCATGTCTGTGTCTGTGTGGAGCCCCATGTATTCTGCCAAAGGAAGTTCTCCAGGCCTTGAGCTGTATTCAAGGGGAGTTGTGAGAGTGTTTTTCTTTTTCCCCCAACATTGCATACATCTGCCCCTAGCATTCTAGGGTTCACAGTATCAGTAGCCACTAGGTACAAAATGCCAACTCAGGATATCACTAGTGACTGAACCTAGGAATTAACACACTTTTTTCAATTACCAATGTTCATATTTTTATGCTTCTTAACAAAGATCTATCTTAAAATTTACTCTCAACTGGAAGCAAAATATTCATTTGCAGCTTAGGACACATAAGAATTTTCCTTTGATGGGGTGGTTTTGGAGAATATCCTTCACAAAGTTGGTGAACAATGAAAATGACTGCATTTTCCAAGTTAGCTCCCCTGAAACCGAAAATATGAACAGAGCTGACTTAGTGCTAATACTTTCTCTTACTCCTGTAAGAAAGAGGAAAGACTGTGCTCAAAGTAGCAGAGATGTGCAAAAACCACAGTAGAGGTTTTGTGAAGAAGAGCAATTGTGGCTTTTGCATAAGATAATTCCTAAACCGAGGCTGAGGACTGCATATGACATTTTTCAAAGTAGCTTCTGAACTGGTATTTCAGTGAAATAAATAAGGTCTTTGAGCAAGACCGGAAAGCCAAAAATCTATGTTTCATGACCTCTGCAGGAAAGTAATAATTGCATTGTGGAACATTATACAATGGCAGGCCCAAACCATGGCCCGGAAGACCTGCAGGCCTTTTTGGGTTGGAGTAGGGGAGGCAAGGAAAATCTAATTCCCAAGAAAGGTTTTTGATAGTTTTCCACTCTATCTCCCCATACCCTTGCCTAATTCTCTGTCTTTTTAGCCACTTTCTCTAGCACAAAGGATCTGATTCAATAACTGGGACAAAGGAAGTAGAAAAACACAGAAGAAAATTAATGTCACTCTCAGGAAGTTCAGAACATTTTTAAGTCAAAACTTGCCTGCAAATGTCAAGAATCTGTGTCATGCACCTATTGTACTGGGAATGTACCTAAGAATGTCATGTACCTTGATGTAGCCCTGGAAAAAGCACTCAAAGTAAATGTAATTTTGAACTAATCCATATTTGGAAAGAAAGAAAAGAAAAGAGAAAGTTTACCAGATAAAAAGAAGGCTATCACTAATGAGTAAGTGAACAGGAAGAGCAAAGAAATGTCCAAAGAGGTAAGATTGACTTTCTTCTCTACCTCATGTGGTTCATTAGATTGGTTAAAGCCCCTATAGAATAAACTAGGAATGTTTTAAATAGCTAACTCTCCTAAACATCATTAGGCCCAGGCAGCTTCATGAACAAGTCCTTCTAAATTTTCAAGGAACAGATAATTTTGATACTTAAAAAAAAAATGTTCTAGAAAGGTGAAAAATAAGACAGGGTTTCCATTTTTAACCAAAACCAACCCATCATAATATTGAATTTTGACAAATAAAAAAGTCTAACTTTATACCTGAAGGAATCAGAAAAAGAACAAACTAAGTCTCAAGTTAGAAGAAAGAAAATAACAAATATTAGAGTAAAAATAATTCATTAGGAAAAAATCAACAAAACCAACTCAGTTTTTTTAAAAAAGATAAGCAAAATTGGCAACCCCTTAACAGGACTTTAAAAAAAACGGAGAGAGAGAGAGAGATACAGAGAGAATGCTCAAATAAATACAATCATAAATGAAAGAAGGGGCATTACAAGTGATGCCACAGAAATACAAAGGATCAGAAGAGACTCCTATGAAGAATTGTATCTCAACAAGCCTAGGAAAAATGAAAAAATTCTAGACACATACACCTACTAAGAATGAATCATGAAGAAATAGAAAATTTGAAAAGACCAGTACAAGTAAGGAGACTGAATCAATATTCCAAAATCTCCCACCAAAGAAAACCCCAGAACTAGATGACTTCACTGGTAAATTCCACCAAACATTTAAAAGAAGAATTAATACTATTCATTGTCAAACTCTTCAAGAATTTTTTTTAGAAGGTAACACTTCCAACTCATTTTATGGGCCTAGCATAATACCTAATACTACAAAGCCAGACAAAGACAACATAGGAAAAGAAAAATACAGGCCAATATCCCTAATGGATATAAATGCAAAACCTTCAAGGAAGCACTAACAAGCTAAATCCAACAGCATATCAAAAGAATCATACATTCCCCCTGGTTGGTGTGGCTCAGTAAATTTGAGCATCGGCCTGTGAACCAAAAGATCTCCAGTTCGATTCTCAAACAGGGCACATGCCTGTAGTGTGGACCAGGTTCCCTACTTGCAGGCATGTGAGAGGCAACCAATCAATGTATCTCTCACACATTAATGTTTCTCTTCCTCTTTTTCTCCCTGCCTTCCCCTCTCTCTAAAAATAAATACAGTATATTTTTAAAAAGAATCATACATTATGGCTAAGTGAGAGTTATTCCTAGGATGCAAGGATGGTTGAACATATGAAAATCAATCAATGTGATACACCACATTAACAGAATAAAGGATAAAATCACATGATTATCTCACTGGATGCAGAAAGAGCGTTTGACAAAATTCAACAACTTTTGATGATAAAAACTCTCAACAAAAAGTAAACAACAACAACAACAACAACAACAAAACACAAACTCTCAACAAACTAGGAATGAAGGAAAGTACCTCAGCATAATAAAGGCCATATATGATGTCCCACAGCTGACATCATATCCAATGGTGAAAAGTTGAAAGGTTTTCCTCTAAGAGCATGAACAAGGAGATAATGCTCACTTACACCACTTCTAATCAACACAGAACTGGAAGTTCTAGCCAGAGTAATTAGGCAAGACAAAGAAATAAGGACATCCAATTTTGTTAAAGAAAGTAAAATTGTCCCTCTTTGCAGATGACATAATCTTATATATTGAAAACCTTAAAGATTCCATTTAAAAAACTATTAAAACTAATTAAAAAATCAGTAAAGTTTAAGACAACATAAAAACCAATATACAAAAATCAGTTATATTTCTATACACTAAAATCAAAATATCTACAAAGGAAATTAGTAAGACTGTTCCATTTATATATAATAGCATCAAAAAGAATAAAATATTTAGAAATTTAATCAAGGAGGTAAAAGACTTGTCAAAACTACAAAATATTAATTAAAAAATTAAATAAAACACAGACAATGATGTGTGTTCATGAGTCAAAAGACTTAATAATGTTAAACTACAGACTTAATGCATCCTTATAAAAAATCCCAATGGAATTATTTACAGGAATACAAAAAATCCTAAATATCATATGGAACCAGAAAGGATTCTGAATATTGAAAACAATCTTGAGAAAGAACAAAGTTGGAAACCCCATACTTCCTGGTTTGAAATATATCACAAAGCTTCAGTAATCAAAACAGTATGGCATTGGCATGTGTATATACTCTGTGTGTATGTGTGTATACATATATCAATGAAATTGAATGAGAGCTCAGAGGTGTATGTGTATATATATCGATACATGATAGGGAAAGGGTAGTCTCTTCAATAAAGGATGTTGGGAAAACTGAATACACTCATTAAAAAGAATGAAATTGGACTCACATTACACCATATACAAAAACAACTCAAAATGGATTCCAGACTTAAACATAAGACCTGAACCTGTAAATAGAAGTACAAATAGGGGAAAAGCTCCATAACATGGGCTCCAGTAATGATTTCATGGATTAGACAAAAAGCATTGTCATCAAAAATAACAAAGAGAAACTGGGACTATATACAACTAAAGAGCTTCTGTACAGCAAAAGAAACATTCAGCAGCATGAAAAAGGCAACCTACAGAATGGGGGAAAATATTTGCAAGCCATATATATATAATAAGGGGCTAGTCTTTAAAACATAAGGAACTTCTACAACTCAATAATAAAAACAAACAAAACAAAAAAATCCAAGAACCTAATTTAAAAATGTGCTTAAGGTTTAAATAGACATTTCTCCAAAGAAGAAATACAAATGTGGGACAGGTATATAAAAAAAATGTTTCCTTGGCTGGTGTATTTCAGTGGATTGAGCACTAGCCTGTGAACCAGAGGATTGCTGGTCAGAGAACATACCTGGGTTGCCAGCCAGATCCGCAATTGAGGGCATGTGAGAGGCAAACACATACTGATGTTTCTCCCCTCCCCTAAAAATAAATAAAATCTTTTTAAAACTGTTCAACCACCAGAAAAATGCAAATCAAAATCACTGTGAGACATCATCTCATTCCTGTCATGGATGCTATTATTAAAAAACCAGCCCTGGCTGATTGCTCAGTGGAGAGGCACTGGCCTGCGAACCCAAAGGTCGCTGGTTCGATTCCCAGCCAGGGCACATAACCAGGTCTCCGGCCAGGTCTGTAGCTGGAGGCAGGTGAAAAACAACCATACGTTGATGTTTCTCTCCCTCTCTGCCTACCACCCCTTCCCATTATGTGTGAGACTGATAGTTCAATTTTTCATACAAGCAAAACAGAACCAGATATATGAATACAGTGAATAGGCCTTCAGTGGGCAGGGGGAATGGGGGTGTGGGGGTGGGGGAGGGGGGAGGAAAAGGCAAAGAAGGGGAGCAGTTTAGACAAGAACCTAGTATGGAAGAACCATGGACATGGACAACAAGTGGGATTGACTTTGTGGGGGAGTGGGTGGGTGGGGAAGAGGACAGAGGGGAGCAAAAAGGGCATGGATGTAATACAACAACAATAAAATTAAATTAAAAACAATTTTTTCATACTCTTTGTCAGATTTAAAAATTTTATTTTCTTGTTATGAAAACACCTCACATGAGATTTACTTTCTCAACAAATTTTAAAATGTATAACACATTAATGTGAGCATAGGTACAATGTTGTACAGCCGATCCCTAGAGCTTATTTATCTTGCTTAACTGAAACTTTGTGCCCATTGATTAGTAACTCCACATTTCTCCCTTCCCCAGCCTCTGGAAAACACCATTCCACTCTTTGATTGTATGAATTTGACTATTTTAGACATCTTACATAAGTGGAATCATGCAGTATTTGTTATGACTAAGCCATAACATAACAGTATTATGCTAAAGCAAAATAAGTCAGACAATGCAAGACAAGTACCATATGATTTCACTGATACACAGAATCTCAAAACCAAAATTAATGAACAAATGAAATAGACATAGATACAGAGAACAGACTGTGGTTGTCAAAGGGAAGGAGGAGAGGGGAGCAAAAAGGGGATGGATGTAATACAACAACAATAAAATTAAAAAAAAAAAATAAAGGGGAAGGAGGATTGGGGAATTGGGTGGAAAAGGTGAAGCAATTAAGAAGTACACTTTGATCTGGCTGGTGGCACAGTGGATAAGGAGCCAGCCTGTGAACGCAAAGGTTGCTGGTTCGATTCCCCAGCCAGGGCACATAACCAGGTTGCAAGCCGGGTCTCCAGCCAGGTCCGTAGCTGCAGGCAGATGAAAGGCAACCATACATAGATGCTTCTATCCCTCTCTGCCTCTCTCCCTACCCCTCTCTCCAAAAATAATAAATAAAATCTTTAAAAAAATAAAGCAAAAGGAAAAAAAAGAAGTACACATTGATAGTTACAGTCACAAGGATGTAAATACAGCATAGGAAATATAGTCAACAAAGTTGTAATAACTATGTGTGTTACCAGGTGGGTACTGGGAATACTAGGGAGGCAGATCACTTTGTAAAGTATATGACTGTCTAACCACTATCCTGAACACCTGAAACTTATACAAAGTAACGTTGAATGTAAACTTCAGTTAAAAATTAAATGTAAACATATAATAAAAGAGGGAAGAGAACAAGTAACCAAACCTTGGGAGAGTCTCTGAGAGAGAGAGAGAGAGAGAGAGAGAGAGAGAGAGAGAGAGAGAGAGATGGAGGGCAAGGAGGGGTCAAATGAATAGAGAATCAGTATCAGTATTGGGCAGTACCAGAGAAACCAAAATGGGAAAAATGCAAGAAAGACTAAGTTCAACCCAAGGAAGCCAAGGAATGCTTTTCCTAGGCTAATCAGCAGGGCCTGACCTCAGAACTCAAACCACATAACTCAGCTTTAAATCCCAAGTCCACCATTCCTTTTAAAAATTTATGTTTTAATTACAGTTGACATACAATATTATATTGTACAACATAGTGGTTAGACATTTATATAATTTATGAAGTGATCACTCTGATAAGTCTGGTACCCACTTGACATAGCACATAGTTATTATATTATTGACTATATTCATTATGCTATATGTCACATGTCTGTGACTATTTTTATAGCTGCCAATTTGTACTTCTTAATCCCTTTCACCTTTTTTACCCATTCCCTGAACCACTCTCTCATCTCAATTTGTTCTATATATCTATGACCATTCGTTGATCATTTATGACCAACATTCGTTAAGCACACAATATCAGACAAGTCACTAAACTCGCTGTGCCTTCATCACATCATCTACAAAATGTGGACAATAGCGCCTGCTTCTAAGGGCTATTATGAGGCTTAAGGCACTAAGAACAGCAAATGGAAACAGTATGTAGCATGTTGTGTGTTAGTTATTATTTTAAATACCCCTGTTGCAGTCCTTCAGAGCGCTATGCATTTCCCTGCTGCAGCATTTGTCCCGGTTGTCATTTTAACAATTTCTTTTGGTGACTGATAAGTCAAGTCTACCAGGATAATCTCTCTTTTGAACAACTCCAAGCCAACTGATGTGGAACCTTATTTCTATTTGCAAAAATCCCTTCACCTTTGCCATATAATGTAGGCTAGTCATAGGAGTGAGATTCCATTATATTCACAGGCCCCACTCACATGCAGGGGGAGGCACGAATACCAGGGCATAAGAATTTCAGAGACCATCTTGGAATTCTGCTTACAGTGATTATTTGATTAATCTCTCTTCCACTAGATCAGAAAGTCCACAAGGTCAAGAGCCATTTCTGTTTGTGGAATCGAATGAATGGATGGATGAATGAAAAATGAAAAAAGAGCTAACAAAAATAGTTGTTGATACATATGTTTTGACACATATGTGTTGATACATATATAAAAGCTTTGCCACTGTGTTTGAGAATCTGAGGGAGCTCTTACAACTTTACAAAAGGCTGTGGAAAACTAAAGAAGATAACCCAGGTGGGCATTAAGCTTGAATCCCTCTTTGGTGCTTACCATATTATCAGAGGTGATGGGGGAGTTGCCTGGGGCCTCTGCTGGCCCAATGAGTTGCCAAACTACAGGGTCTCTACACACCCACCCAGCCCCTTACCAACACCTGGCACTCCTAACACGGTGGCACCATCTGATCTCAACTGTTTATGAACAGATCAAGGGCATCCTGAGTGAAGGAAGGAGGGGCAGAAAGGGCATCTAAGGCCAAACCCAAGAACTTTAGAGAATGAATTCAAGACCTCATGTCAAAGACATCCAGACTTTTTTATTTGGCGAGCATCAAGTTTTGTAGTTGCTAAATGGTCTGAACTGTCCATCACTCTATTGTCCTGTCATACACCTGCCTCATTCTTCTCCCAGCAACTGAGCCCATGTTCTGGGCCAGAACTCAGGATGGGCCTTGGGAAGTCAGTCTCTGTATTTTAAAGCACATTTATTGAAATACCCCCATATAATATAACTCAATTTAAAGTGTATATGTCAATATTTTTTAGTATATTCGCATAATCGTTCAGCCATAGCCACCATCTAATTCTAAAACATCCCCTTTAGTAGTCATGCCCCATCCCTCCCACCCCTACTCAGTTTTGACTAACGCAGGATACCTGTCCCCAGTACTCTCCCATTCTTATGCCACATCACTGGACCCTAGGGGGCAAAAGGCCAAGGTTCTATTCCTGGCTGTGGCCCTGACCAGCTGTGTGACCATGTGACCTGCCCTTTCAGGTCTCAGATTTTCACAGATGTAAACTGGGGGGTTTGAACTATAAAATTTTCCCTGAAGGACTGCTATTCTTGCATTCTACCCATGAACTACCTAAGCAAAGTATTAATTTAGGCCAACAGCCTAGAATCCTTATTGCCTCCATCATGCCTTCCCTTTTATTCACCTCACCTACAATATCTTTCTCTCCTTTCACATCCCCTGCACACTCCTCCCTTCAAGACCCAACCGTAGCTGTACTCTCTTTCATCAAAACTTCTATAACAACTAAATTGTCTACCACAAAAATTGGCCCATTTTTAATTTATAGAAAAAATCTGTGCTTCTTATGGATGGTTAGGATATGGCATCACGTATTTTCATTGCATCCCACATTGCCATCCTCTTTCTCCACACAATGCCTTGTATTGCTATGTTTTTGCAATTCTTTTCTGTTTGATATATAGCAAAATACTGCAATTGTTCAGAACTTTGGGTGAGACTGGGAAAGAAACAGGGTAGTACTAACATGGTTTGTGTACTTATTATATGCCCAGCCCATACTACAGATTTGATATACTTTATCTCATTGGAGTCTCCCAGCAGCAGCTTATGAGGTAGAGTTGAAGCTATGGAAGGTCAAGTTACTTGGCCAAGATAATAATCAGCACAAAGAAGATGAAAATCCAAGTCTGTCCCATTCCTGTGTTTGTGCTTTTAAACTCTATGCTATGATGGCCCTCACTGCAGTGGGAGATGTTAGAGGGGACATGATCAGATAAAAATCCAAATTCCTATTGTAACCAATGGGTGTTCAACTCACAACAAAGAGCAGGGAACTGTGCAGCCTTACACCCAGTGCAATGCTGGGCACACAGTAGCCCCTCAGCTTCTGCTTTCTCAGGCCTTGGGAGTTGTGTCACGATACTGAGATACTAAAGCAGGTGCGTGGGAGGGTGTGGCTGGCCCCCTGCATGTCAGTGGAAATAAGTTTACCTCACAGAGGCTTAATTTCTGTGAAGAATTTGTTTTTTATTAGCCAGGGATTTCTTTTAAGTTGTTCTTAAACTTGTTTTATTATTTTCACGGAGAGCTCGACATTTTAGAATGCTTCACCCACCAGTGCCTGATGGAGCTCTAGTTTTCTGATGAGAAAAGTGATAAGTACTCATTGTGGGAAACTTTAAAATGCAGAAAAATATAAAGAAGGAAGCAAAAAGCACCCACAACCCAAAGATAACCACTGATAACATTTTGGAGTATTTCCTTCTAGGCTCACTGGTTTGCACGCTTTCTCTGTCTATAAAGAAGTAAATATGCATACATTACGTATCATTGGATTCATACTGAACATATCACTTTATACCCACTTTCCCCCTGAACATTGTGTAGAGGGTGAACATTTTCCCATTTAAATTGTTTCCAAATTTGTCCCTGTTATGAATTGATTTTATAAATTAATTGATTTCATCATTTTGTTTGTCATAAACAAACAAAAACAGCTCAAGAGCCAAGAGGATGACAGAGAAATGTGGATGTTGTTCTGGTAGCCATGGAACTCTCTCTCATTCATCAGCTACTTAATTATGTAGCACCAGACACTGGTGCTTAACTGTTTCTTGTCTGTCTAACAAGCACTTTGGTGCCCTGTTACTTCACTTCCCATTTTCTAATAAATAATTGCTGGATCAATTCAAATGTAGTCTTTAGTATCTTTGTCAGTGTTAACAAGCAGACCTCACAAAAAGTATTTTGGTCAACCTGGTGATTCACTTGATGGCCTGTGGAGCCAAACAAACAAACAAACAAAAACATAGTTCTAAGTGGCAAATCCAAGTCACAAAGGTCATTTTCCTTCCCAGGAAAAGAAGGCACCATCTTGCATCAAGCATACTCCTTTCCGTTTCTCCTACTTCAAGCCCATCCACTTGGGGCTCAAATCAGGGGCTTCCAGCTGTTGCTGACCCTCCTCTTTAAGGCTCAATTTTCTGAAACCATGCTGGCAGGCACACATACAATGGGTTGCGTCACTGCTTCAATTTAGAGGAACAGACAGGAATGAGGTTGATGGTTCTTGACCTGAGGTGACTCAGAATTTCTCCAGGCTTACTCATTGAAAGCCAGGAGCCCAGCTGAGTCCCTCTTCTAGGCGACCTTTTTAGGACAATGAATTGCTCACCCCATTGAGACTCACAGTTTCTGAAAGATTGCGTTCTGCAAGGGAAAAAAAATCAACTCATTCTTTGAACCTGGGAACTAGACTTTATAGTAACTGGACAGACACCCCCTTTCAAATTCTGGGGAAAAAATATTTAATGATATTGACAAAAAAGAAAGACAAAAGGAATAAAATTACTCAAAAACCTAAGTTTCCCCCGGCTGGTGGCTCAGTGGATAAGACGCGCCGACCTGTGAACACAAAGGTCGCTGGTTCAATTCCCAGCCAGGGCATATAACCAGGTTGCAAGCCAGGTCTCCAACCAGGTCCATAGCTGGAGGCAGGTGAAAGGCAACCACACATTGATGTCTCTCTCCCTCTCTGCCTCTCTCCCTTCCCCTCTCTCTAGAAATAATAAATAAAATATTTTTTAAAAAAGCAAACCTAACTTTCTAGCATATTCATTGTTATATTTCCATCTAGTCTTTTCTTTTTTTTGAAAAAAATATTTTATTCATTATAGGCAGGGAGGAAGGTAGAAAGAGAGAGAAACATCAATATATGATTGCCTTTCACCTGCCTCCAGCTAAGGAGCTGGCTGGAGACCTGGCTTCCAACCTGGTTATGTGCCCTGACTGGGAATCAAACCAGCATCATTTGGGTTCACAGTCCGGCACCTATTGACTGAGCCACCAGCCAGGGCTCTAGTCTTTTCTTTATATATAGTGTTTTAATTTTTCAAAATATTTTATTTATTATTCTTAGAGAGAGGGGAAGGGAGAGAGGCAGAGAGGGAGAGAACCATTAATGTATGGTTGCCTTTCACCTGCCTCCAGCTACAGACCTGGCTGGAGACCTGGCTTGCAACCTCATTAGGTGCCCTGGCTGGGGAATCGAACCAACGACCTTCAGGTTCGCAGGCTGACACCTTATCCACTGTGCTACCAGCCAGGGCTTATATAATGTTTTATAATTATAGAATTGATATGTTTGTATTCTGCTTTTTTTACTTAGCTTTTTCAGCTTTACTGAGGTGTACTTGTCAAATAAAATTGTAAGGTGTTTAAAGTGCACATTGTGATGATTTAATATACATATACCTTGCGAAAGAATTCCCTCATCTGGTTAATACATCCATTATCTCATATATTTAGCTTCCCTTTGCCTTTTCTAGTAAGCATTTTTCTATGTTGTTCCATGTTTTAATAATCACCATTTTAAAAGGCAACATAACAGAATGTTTATTTTTAATAACATTGCATCACTGGGAAATTGTGGGTTTTCTCCTGTTTTTCTTCAGGATGCACAGGGTAAAAAGGTTTAAGACATGGCTGCTTCCTGCAGAGACCTTTTATTTTTTTTCTGGTGGAGATAGTAATTGTTTCAAAGCCCCTTAAATTGGAAGTCACAAAGCATGAGTCGCATCAAGTTCAAGACTGTCTAAACAGGTATTCCTCCATAAGTAATGGAATAGGTATGGTTGCAAATGGATGAGTCATTTTCAGTGACCCAAGTCTACCACCCTTAAAATCAGATTCTATATTGCATCTATATGACCTACCCCTAGATAAAGAGATGTTTCAGTGGCCTTGATGTGGGGGTTGTATATGTGAAGGCCTCTCCCACATCCTTTTAATCTGGTTGGTTGGTTTGATGGGGAATTTGCCCTGATGGGTTTGCACCCTACATTCATGCTAACCAAGTGTGAAGATTCTAGTATCTTGGAGGGCATCACATTAAATCCTCTGATGAGAAGCATAATTTTTCTGACTCTAAGCAACTTAGCTGATGGAGGTGCCACTCAGACTCTATAGTCCTGATGAGGGTTATTGCATTTTGTTACATTGCTGAAAACTTCTGACCCTAAGTTTTATTTATTTTATTATTTATTTATTTATTTTTATTTTTAAAAGATTTTAGTCACTATTTTCAGAGAGAAGGGCAGGGAAGGGGGAAGAAAGGGAAAGAAACATTAATGTACGGTTGTCTTTCACCTGCCTCCAGCTACAGACTTGGCTGGAGACCTGGCTTGCAACCTGGTTATGTGCCCTGGTTGGGAAGTAACCTTTGGGTTTGCAGGCTGGTGCCTATCTACTGAGCCATCAACCAGGGCTTATTTATTTTATTTATTTTATTTTAAAAATATTTTATTACTTTAATTTTAGAGAGAGGAAATGAAAGGAGAAAGAGAGGGAGAGAAACATCAATGTATGGTTGCCTTTCACCTGCCTCCAGCTATGGACCTGGCTGGAGACCTGGCTTGCAACCTAGTTATGTGTCCTTCCTGGGAATCAAACCAGCAACCTTTGGGTTTGCAGGCTTGTGCCATTCATCTGACCCTAACTTTTACTTAGAAACCAGTAAATGTTTAGAACTTTTTGTAATCTATAATTTGTGTTTTTCGATCTGCACAAGCATTTTCAACCTAACTCATTTGCATTGTGAGCCTCTTTTATAAGTATGGACCCTCTTTAATATCCTGGATTCCATGAAAAAGGGTATGATCTTGATCCAAGGAAATCTTCATCACTGGCAGCCAATGCTCAGGAAATAAGAAGCTACCAGCACCAATGCGTTCTCAAGTGAAAAGAGCCACTTGAACATTTGGAGGATTTAGCTATTTTGACTTCTAAACAGGATAGCACTCCTTTAGCCAACACTCAGCTTTGTAAAAACGACTTTTCTAACTAACTGTAAGGTAAGTTTTTATAGTAAGCCCAAGATAATGTGTTAAGGAACTTACTATTGTCTTTGATCAATAGTATCCTGGACTGGTTGAAATAAGCTTGTTTTTCCTGAGGCACTAAACCAGGCACTAGTCACCGGGAAATCAACGTTTAAACTTTGAGTTTTAGAAAGGTTGTGAAAAACAAACTTTATAAAAGGGCCATTCAATGTCATTTCCTACAATGTGTGAAAATGGGTCTTCGATACACAAATTTTCTCCTTTAAGAACATATTTTGGGCATTTTCCTGCTAAAAGGTAGCAGATATGCCCCACCATTGTAAAAAGACATTTTCCCATTTACCTATTTGCTTCCTCAATAAAATATTTCAGTAGTTTTGTCCACAGCCATTAGTCTTCTTCTAATTGCTCTGACTCAAATGGAGATTGACTTTGTGGTTGGAAACTTTGTGACATTACCAAGAAAGCTCAGTCAGTAAGTACCAGGACTCTTCTCAAACTCCTGTTTGCAAACCCAAGGAAAGACCTTTAGTAGGAAAGGACAAAATACTGATATGCAAGATAATTATGCAATATTGGGTGGAAGTCAAATGATTAATGAACCTACCCTTCTCTCCGTTGTTTTTTTGGTTGAAGAAACCAGTTCAAGGAAATTTTTAATTAGGCTTCCTACTGATTATTTGTGTTCATGAGGGACAAACAAGTTCTGGAAAATTAAAAGCTAGACAATATCAAGTTTATGGTAAGCTAGTAGTTTCAAAATTATTCCTCACCAAGCCTTTGTTTTTGTGTTTTCCTTTGCTATGGGCCATCCTTTGCTGGAAGAAGAAATATGGCTTCTATAGCTAAAAAGCACTGGAGGATTCACCAGCTGCCCTAAGGATCAAATCAGAAGCTAAGAGTAGCAAGGGACCCAGGTGAGAAAGTGATCATATTTCTATACAGATGATGGGGATAAGACAGAGTGTATAACAGGTTACAGATTCATAAGATGTTGAGTTGAAAGAGACCTTGGAGCTATGGAATTTAGGTTTTGTTTTGTTTTTAAGATTTTATTTATTATTTATAGAAAGAGAGGAAGGGAGAGAAACATCAGTGTATGGTTGCCTTTCACCTGCCTCCAGCCATGGACCTGGCTTGCAACTTGATTATGTTCTCTGACTGGGGAGTCAAACCAGTGACCTTTGGGTTCGCAAGCTGGCGCCTTATCCACTGTGCTACCAGCCAGGGCCTGGAATTTGTTAAAATGCAAGCTTCAAGACCCCAACACAGGAAATTCTAATTCAGTGGGTCTGGGTTAGGGCCCGGGATCCTATTAGTAGCAAGTGACCCAGGTGATTGATTGTGCCGCAGCTGGTTCATGCCAATCCCACCTTGAGAAATCCTGCCTTAACAGGAAGGGGGTACAACCCATTTATTTTACAGATTAATAGAAGTAGGCCCTGAGGAGTTAGGTAATTTGTTCAAGGTCCCTGAGAACAAGGTGAAGAGGACAGGTTTCTCAGTCCAAGATCTTTTCCTCTTGGCAATGGTTCCAGAGTGAGATCTTTTTTTTTCATTCTTCTGGGCTCTCCACTGAAGCCTGTGTCAATGACTAAGGCAATCAGACCTATTGTTTAAGTTGGAGCTGGTACCTATTCATTACAGACTTCAGATGGGATTGGTTGTGCTGGAGTGGAGGGGCAGCCACTAAAAGGATCTGGCCCCCTAGCTTTATTGTACCCCATAAACTAAGAAAACTGCAACACGGACTATTCTTGGGGCTGAGTTCCAGGTTATAAAGACAAAATGCTGAGCTCTGTAGCCACTGTTGTTTAAGCCAGCCAGCTATCTGACATCTGTGACCCTGGGCCCTGGAATGTATCTGTGCTGTTGAAGACCTACCCCAGGATACTTGACTCACTGACATATAGGTCATTAAAAACTTGAATATTGGATCACCTTACCTATCAAAAAAAATCCCAATATAATTGACCATATATGTAGTGTATTAGTTTGCAGTATAATATTTTTAAAGGACCACAAACTGGGTGGCTTAAATAATAAAATTTATTGTCTAAAAGTTCTGGATGTGAAAAGTTCAGAGTCAAGATGTCTGCGGAGTTGATTTCTTTTGAGGCTTCTCTTCTTGGCTTATAGATGACCACATTTCTCTCTCTGTCTCCATAGTTTTCCATCTGTATGCATCTGTGTTCTATCTCTTCTTTTTTAAAAGATATTATTCATATTGGATTAGGGCCCACCTTGATAACTGAATTGCTCCTGTAAAGACCCTATCTCCAAAAATAATCATATTCTGAGTACTGTGGGTTAGGACTTCAACACAGGAATTTTGAGGGTTATAATTCAACCCATAATAAGTTGTCTTTACTTCTGCAATAAATAAAGATGAGCAACTGATGTAGAAATGGGATGGGTAGGGAATGGAGAGAAACAGAAAAGCAGAAACAAGCCTAAGTATAGAACTACCTAATGAAGTGAAAAATATTTGTTAAATAAATGAACTCGGAAAACAGGAAGGAAAATCCATCAACTCAAAATAAAATCATGTGCCATATACTTTTATTTGCATGAAATCTAACATTTCAAAAGATAGATATTTCATAAAAACTCTCCATGTGCATGAATTGATATATTTTATTGATAAAATGTGTTCTTTTGACCTAAAGAAAGAAGACAAATATGCCCTTTTTATTAATCTTTGGAGCTTTCCAATATAAAGGTCCCCAAATCTCTGAACTTTAAGAGGAAAAGTAGCAACAGATTACTTCAGAAATTGAAAAGCTTTAAAGGCATCAAACATTTCACTACTGAGAACATAATTAGAGAAGTTATAGACCTTCAAATGTCCTACAATGTAGTTTGTTATGGTTGACTTTGGAAAAATGGAAGTTATAGCTATAAACAGTGGCCTGACAAAAGGAGGGAGAACATCATGAAGGGGATTGGAAAAAAATAACTTGGTGATTACAAAATTGTCTTGGGTCAGACTTGTGGATTACTAACAAAGACTAGGAAGCCATGTTAGGTGGAGTTTATTTGTTTTGTGAATGAGGGATAAGGCTATTTGACTCCAACTAGCCACTGGGAATATAGCTTTTGCTCAATCAAAATCCCATTTGGAGAAGGTCTGGAGCCCTAGACCAATAGTTTAAGGGATATCTCTTGAAAGCAAACCCTGCCCAGTCAAGGTCAGTTTAAGTGCATCAAGTACCTGGGAGAATTGGAGGAGTGAGTTGCTGAAGGGAGGAGTGAGAGGGGCCACCCAATATAAACTGCCAAAGTCACCCACTGTTGTGGTTCAGGCTAATCTTGGGTTTAGAGTACTGTGGGGAAATTAGGAAGTGAATGCTTAGTCACCTACACAGAATTGCTAGAAGACAGAGGTGGGCAATTCTGAGTTTTGGTGGTCAAAGTGTGGCTTCTGGTGGGCCACAATCTGACTACTCTGGAGTTCAACAATAAACAATAGAAAGAGGAAAGAGAAATAATTGGTGTATAGAAGTTTTAACTTTTAGGCTTAACCTTGAACTTGTGGCTTCTAATTTGTCTGTTTGATGGTTTATCCATGATCCAGTTTTTTTCCTCACAAGGATGATTTCTTACTTGATGCAGAATAATAACTTACATAGTGTTTACTACATGCCAGGTTCTGTTTTAAGTGCTTTACAAATAATAACTCATTGAATCCACACAGCAGATGAGGAAATGGAGGTACACAAAAATGAAGTAACTTGCCTAAGATTATGGCGTTAACAAGTGGTAGAGCCAAGATTAGAACTGAGGCATTCTTACTTCAGAGGCTATGCTCATCATAACTGTAGCTTACTACTGACTAATCACCATGTATGAAAAGACCATGGAAGCAAATAAACCCGACTATCCAGAACCAACAGGGAAAACTCTTTAGAGAAGCCCATTTTCCATAGAACTGAAGACCAGCCCTTTATGTGTGGGAACTTACAAATTATAGTGTTGTTGAATAGAATTATTTCAGAAAACTCTAAACGTGTGGTCACGTTTTAATCATAAGATTAAATGGCTTTATTACCCACATTATCCCATGCATTCACTCCACATTTAGTAAGTGCTTGTGCTATTAATGTACCCATTGATACCAACAATGATTGTGTGGGGCTTTAGCTGAATGAGCGTTCTGATCTGTGTAGGATAAGAGATTCCTGGTGCTCTACCCAAATGCTATAGTATATAGTGACTGACATGTTTTTGGCTAGAAACACATATACCTTAAGACTGGCTTTGAAATCAGATAGACCTATGTGGTTCATGTTCAAGTGTCTCTGCCACTTACTAGTTTTGTGACCTTGGGCAAGTCAAGTGAACTTCAGTTTCCTCATCTATAAAAGGGGAATCGAGATACTTCCTACCTCAAGGGTTGTGAAAACCCAATGAGATGATGCAGGGGAGGCACAGTGCCTAGCCCCAGAGTGAGTCTTGTGACCATAAGACAATCAGAAGATTCCTTTTATTTTACATAGGAAACTCACCACTCTTAAGCACGGGGTGTCATCTCAAGGACTTTGATGTGCCCAACTTTGTTAGTTTGTTTTTGTATGCTCGAGAGCAGCTTTTAGGCTGTCAGAGAAACCTCTCTGAAGTAAGTAAGCAGGCCTGTCTGAATGAGAGAAATAACACGGGCCATTGGTGGACATGGCTCAAGAATTAGGCCCAGTGCAAAGTAAGCACTCAATGAGTGGCGGCTTAGATAGCATACACAATAGGCCAGGTAGTTGATTTACCTCACCCCGCCTTGGCTATGCCTCACTTTCTCCACCTGAACATGGGCCTATTAATACTTGCCGCCTACACACCTCATTGCTGTTGTGAGTTTATTATAGGCAAAGGCCATAGACACTGGGGAATCATTAGAAGATGTACATCTAACAAAGTGGAAACCTTTGAACTTTCAGAGCTGTGGGGTTGTGGTGTGGAGACCTGTTATCTTCATCTTTCAAACTCCTCTTCGGCATTTCAATTACATTAGAAGCCAAGTATTCCCTTCCGGCCCCAAGCTGGTGTGTACATATCCAGGAGAGCGTTCTAGCCCCTGGCAGCCCATACTCTAGCTTGTCTCTTGCCAAAAGTCCCTTGAGCGATAACAATGATGAAATAACTAGCACTCCTTCTTATTACCACTACCACAACCTTATGCTATTTAGTGTATGGGGAGAACAGAAGTTAGTCTTATTTGCCCCATAAGAAATTCATGGGGCGTAAGAAATTCATGGGGCGTAAATTCAAAACCTATGGAGAAGTGAACAATTTGTATTCAGAACTTGCTTAAAAATCATTTCAGTTCATTGTTTTTTCATTTACTTTACAAATATTTGTTGAGCATCTATTATGTGGCAGACACTGTTCTAGGCCCTAAAGGATACAGGAGTGAACAAACCAGACAAAGTCCCTGTCTTTATGTATATTGCATTCTTAAGAGGGTAGACAGACAATCATCAAATAAAGATATGAATTAGCAAGACAATTTCAGATCGTAATAAGGATTATAAAGAAAACAGAAAGAGGTAGTCAGTTATAGAATGATAATTAGGATAATTGAGAAAGGTCTCATCTAAGCTAGCTCATCTCATTCACAAGGCTTGGGTGTCTAGCACTAAAGATTATTATTTTTTACCTTAGCCTGTATCCCCTTCAAATTGTAAATACTACTTAAAGGGGTCACACCCATGATTACTAATACTTTAATGTGAATTTGGTGGCAAATTCTTTCCATCCCATCCAAAGGGAAGAAACACATATGGGACAAGGGACTGAGTGGGGTGTAGGATAAGATGAGGGGAGAGAGAGAGAGCCCTTTGTAGCATCTATGTCATTGTTTCCACCTTGACATCAAGGTGCTTTACCCCTCAGGAACAATCTTTAGATGATGAGTGACTAGAAATTGGTTTGAGAGGTTTCCAAAGCCGTAGATGTTGTGATTACTGTTGCCATACCTGCATTCTTCCCTTCCTATTAACAAACACTGGAAAAGCTCTGATTCATGGCGCTGGGCTTGCCGTATAAGCTTCTTGTTCTGAGTCAGAGTGGAAGAGCTCAGAGGTCTTCGGTTGGTAGGGCTTAGTAATGAGGAAGGAAACGGTTACTAGGAAATGAAGAATTGCACTCATCAAAGTGATCGGTAACCAAAGAATGGTGACTTGAGTCTTTGTTACATGGTGGAATAGAAAAGAGTAGGTGTGTGACAGAACCAGACACAGATGACCCCGCACTGCTCAAAGGGCCAGTGCCAACTTCCTAGGAAGTAGGCGGGGACGGCCCCAATTGTATCTCCATATTGTTTATTTTTGATTTTCCCGAAATAAGCAATTTTAATCTTTAATTTCCACGTGGAAACACCCCCCCTACTCTCCCCTACCCCCCAAATGTGGGCGTGTAGAAGAAAAAGACTGTGGGTGGTAATCAGTGACCTGAATTTGGAAGCTTTACTCTCGGCAACTTCCCTTTCACCTGTCTTTGAATTGCTCTATCTTTAATGGTTGATCATTAAACTGGCATAGCAACCAAAGTTGGCTGAACATTCTAGAAACATTTAGAACTCAGAAACTGTAATATATAGCACTTATTATGCACTTAGCTGTGTTGGAATCATGTTCTCTATAATAACACATTTAAGTTTACAATAACTCCACAACGTAGCTGTCCTGTTATCCCATTTTACAGATTAGGAAAGTAAGTCCCAAAGAGGTTAATTAACTCATCCAGTTTAAGTAATGTCATGACAGGCAGCCTGCTTCCCCTTATTTCTTAATCATTATGTTATTCCTGTTTCTCCCACTGTCTATGATATATTACCCAACTCTCAGTGTTTCTGACTTCTCTTGTGGGTTTGCTTAAACTCTACCTCTGCCAATCATTTTATGTACTATTTGTCTTCTCCCCACCTACTTCCAGAAAAGATCAGAGGTGGTGACTTAGCCTCTTAGGATTCAACCCACCTAGAACAATAGTTCATCAAATGTGTACCAGCTGGTTCATAATTATTTGTTACCCACCCACACATTTCCTCCAAGTGTTTTTCATACCTGCTCCTTCCTCGGAGAATCAGGGCTTTGAATTTCTGAAGCCCAAACGAGCACCATGGTTTTATCTGGAAACTATGAGTTGGGTAGGCACCATGCCCAGAGGTAGCCCTGACAGACATGCTACTTTTCAGAGATGACTGATTTCATTTTCAGAAAGTCTGAACCAAAGTAAAATTTTGTGAATACTGGGATAAGAACCACGAGTTTGGTTATTATATATAACAAAAAAAAAAAAAACAAAAAAAAAACAAAAAACAAAAAAACAAAAAATCCTGCCTGGCACTCTTAGGGAAAGCAATTATGTTGATGACTTGGTTGGCTTAATTGCACCTGGTCAGCTACTGAAGCAGTGTGCTTATGATGACAGAGTCGTGAGTTTGCTGTGTCAATTGTCTCTTGCCCTTAGGGCCACGTGATGAGGAAAGAGAATCTGAAATCTTCAAACCAAAGATCCATGCACATTCCATGGATCAAAAGTGAATATAGGAACTAGAGAAGCACATCCTAACCAACATTTGTAGCATAAAGGAACAAAATTGTCTTAAGGAGCTAGGCATCAAACCTGTACTTATTTAACATAATCCACAGGTCAGTTTCAAGGTATCTCTTATAAAAGAAAACAACGCAACCTCGGATTCTATTTCCTCTTCTTCCACAGAGATCTTCTACCAGTTGGGTCATCTGGCACAATTTTCTCTCCCTCCTTAACCACACTTTTATTCTCAAACTCCTTATTAGTTTATTCCAAGCTAATAGACATAAAAGCAGTTTTGACCTGGGGGGAGGATTAAAAGCTTGCCTTCTTTTTACTAACAGAATGAGAGGAAATAACCTTAAATTGAAGAAAAGGGAATTTGCCTGATTATCACCAGCTCGATCCCAGCATCCCCTTCACTCCTTAATTTGGTGTCATTTCACTACTTGAATCATTAATTTCCAGTTTATGTCTTGGCACATGGCCATCTGCTGTTTCAAGATGGCAGTGTCTGCTTTTTGTTTGCTTCAGTGGTTTAAAATTTTTATTTAACTTTTATTTTTTATTGTTACATTAAATTCATCTCATTTCCCCCCACACTGCTCTCCCCTTCCCCACCCTCCTTATCCTCCCAATAGTCAATCCCACATGTTGTCCATGTCCATCCATGCTAGTGAGTGTTTTGTTTTTCCTTCCAAGTCCTTTAGGGCTTCTCACAAACCTCAGTCAAGTTTGAAGCATTTAAAAAAGTTGAAAGAGATGAAATAAAAATCTAGTTTTTTGTTTTTTTTTTTAATTTAAGTTAGCAAAAGTTACACATTTCCATCTAAGATGAAGTTGTGCCTTATTGGTGGCAGCAGTGGTTCTCCAGGTGTTTGGCAACATTTGCAGTGAAACTTTCACACTGCCATGTGCTCTCTAAAATGCTGAGGAGAGACGACAAAGCCTGAAGGGTGGTACTATTTAAATATGTTCATCTTCACTATGCAAGATCCACACCCTTCTCTGAACATTGAGGGGAAGGCTGCTCATCTAAGCACACCGGAAAGTCAAATGAAAGATGAAAATGATCTCCATTCACTAAGTACTTGCTGTGTTCAAGGAACTTCACATGGATTAACTTTTTTAAAAATCATAACAGCAGCTCTGTGAGGCAGAAAATGATCGTCCTCATTTTATAGAACACTGGGGATCAGAGTGATTTTAAAACTCTCCCATTTTCATTTGGTTTGTAAGTGGCATAGCCGGGAGTCAAATGCAGGTAGTGAGAGGCTATTGTCTGTGTACTTTGCCATTGCTTAATACTATCCCTTGAGGTCCCCAATGCATGAAAGTGAGACTGAAATTGGACTATAGGTACTGTTTAACCACCACTTGGATTTCCTCAATGCCAAGATATCATTAGGTATCTTAACAGGCATCACTGGTTTAGAAATAGCTTTTGAGAAAGATCATAAACCCCATGGTTTTGGTAAATTGTTTGACAGTTTTCATGGTTAGGATCATGACTCTTCATAGCTCTACCACTTAAGAGGTGTGCATATATGTGTGTGAGTATGTGTGACATTTCGGAGAATTTACTTAACCTTTTTGTGTCTCAGTTTCCTCAGCTTTCAAAGAAGAAATAATAATTGCACCTAATTTATAGGGTTATAAGTGAGTTATCAGATAAAGCACATGGAATGACACCCAGCACATAACATGTGTATATAAGTATTTATTATTATTATCAGCATCACCACCAATATCATAGCAATGCATTCTGATTTCAGAAATACTGAAATGTGAAAAATGTGCTTTTTAAATTTTTTAATTTATTATTTCCAGAGAGAGAGGAAGGGAGAGAGGCAGAGAGGGAGAGAAACATCAATGTATGGTTGCCTTCCACCTGCCTCCAGCCACGGATCTGGCTGGAAACCTGGCTTGCAACCTGGTTATGTGTCGTGGCTGGGGAATCGAACCAGCATCCTTTGGGTTCACAGGCCGGCGCTTTATCCACCGCGCTACCAGCCAGGGCTTACATGTGCTTTTTAACAGTAAGGAAATGGAGTAAAGCTATTGATCTGATTCAATGGCTTCTGGTATGGATTGTACACATTGCTTTATAATTTCATCTATGTGACCTAAGAATTAGCCAAATCTGTCACCCTAAGGATCACTTTTTTTTTTCTTCTAAAATCCTGAGGAAGGAGGTTTTGTTCCCTCACGTTTATCTCTCAGTTAGATATTCACTGGGCAGCCACTTTTCTGGGTTTGATTTCTCCTGACCACTCTCAGAGATTCTTCTGTATAGGCTACTGTTCACTGCCAAGCTTGTCACTTGTCACCCTGTGGAACTTCTGGACAATGGCTCTTCCTGGCATGCTGCTGCTCCTCTGCCTGACTCTCAGCTCCAAGATGACTCTGAAGTAGGCTTTTCTCCTTTTGTTGTCCTTACACATTCCATCACATCAGTTTTGTAGGAGTAGCTGACTGTATTAGAGGGGTGAAGGTAAAGGTAAGTAGAGAGAATTACAAGGAGGGAGACAGGATGCAAAACTATATACTAAAAGTGCCTTTTGTCTTTGTGTTGAACAACAGACAAGAATGAAAGAATCAACCCCTACACAAGGACACACCCTAGTTCCTAGCCTTGCTCTTCCCTAGTGAAATTGTGTTCTTCCTTTCCAAACAAGGCTTCCATTTTCAAGGTGGGAATTACCACCTTCCTTTAAAGAAATCCCACCCCATAATAGCAAATGCTGAGCCTTTACTATATGTCAGGCACTGCTCTAAGCATCATATCAGTCTTAACTACTGTACTTCATCAGTTAAGAAATGTGCTTTTCACGTTTTAACATTACTGAAACCAAGATGTTTCAAGATTAACATTGTGTAGATTTTTAAAGGGTAACTCTTTTATTAATCATAGATAAAATAATGGTCTATTCTATAATTGATGATGTCTTGTATTTGATGAGTTGTGAGCTTTGGCAATTTAAACCTCACAACAACTCCATTATGCAGGGATCTATTGTACATCTAGGCTATATGGTATAGCCTATTGTTCCTAGTCTACAAAACTGTACAGCATGTCATAGTACTGAATACTGTAGGCAACTGTGACACAATGGTATTTATGCATCTAAATGTAGAAAAGTACAGTAAAAATACGGTATGAGACAAAAATGGTAACCCTGTGTAAGACACTTACCGTGAATGAAGCTTGCAAGACTGGAATTGCTCTAGGTGAGTCAGTGAATGAATAGTGAGTAAATACAAAGGCCTAAGATATTACTGTACAATACTGTACATTTTACAAACACTGTCCACTCAGGCTACATAAATTTATAAAACAACATGAAATCAGATCTAGCACAAGAGAAAATGTTGCAATCAAGAAATGTGGTAATCACAATATATATGTGGCAGCTGCCAGTGTGAACATGGCATCCTGTTTTACAGCAAACTTTTTTTATTGCTTATGCTACTACAGTTGTCCTAATTTTCTCCCTTTACCCTCCTCCCCCTAGCTGCCCCCCATTCCCACAGTCAATCCCCACCCATTGTTCATGTCCATGCATTATGCATATATGTTCTTTGTCTAATCCTTTCACCTTATTTCAACCAGCATAGACTTCCTCCCTCCCCTTTTATAGCTGTCAGTCTGTTCCATGTTTCCATGCCTCTGGTTCTATTTTGCTTGTTTGTTTATTTTGGTCATTAGATTCCAGTTACAAGTGAGATCATATAGTTGTCTTTCTCTGACTGGCTTTTTTTCACTTAGCATAATAGTCTCCTGTTCCATCCATGCTGTCAGAAACAGAATTCCTTCATTTTTACTGTTGTGTAGTATTCCATTGCATAAATGAACCACAGCTCTTTTATCTATTCATCTACTGATGGGCACTTAGGCTATTTCCAAACCTTGGCTGTTGTAAATAATGTTGCAATGAATATAAGGGTGCATATATTCTTTTGAATTGGTGTTTTAGAATTATTTTTAAGTATAGTTTATTGATTATTCTATTACAGTTGTCCCAAATTCTCCACCTTTGTCCCCTTCCACCCAGTACCCACATTCCCTCCAGCAATCCTCCCCCTTAGTTCATGTCCATAGGCCATGCATATAACTTTTTTGACTTACCCATTTCTTCTGCTATTCATAACATTGCCCTATCTATTTTGTACCTACCATTTATGCTTCTGAATCCCTGTACCTTTTCCTCATCCTCCCTCTTCCCCCTTCCCACTGATAACCCTCCTAATTATCTCCATATCTATGATTCGGTTCCTGTTCTAGATGTTTGCTTAGTTAGATTTTGTTTTTAGGGTCAGTTGTTAATAGTTGTGCTTGTTGTCATTTTAATGTTCACATGTTTGATCTTTTTCTTAAATAAGTCCCTCACACATTTCATGTAATAATGGCTTGGTGATGATGACCTCCTTTAGCTTTACCTTTCCTGGGAAGCACTTTATCTGCCCTTCCATTCTAAATGATAGCTTTGCTGGATAGAATAATCTTGATTGTGGTCCTTGCTTTTCATTACTTTGAATACTTCTTGCCAGTCCCTTCTTGCCTACAAAGTTTCTTCTGAGAAATCAGCTAATAGTCTTATGGGAATTCCTTTGTAGGTAACTCTTGTTTTTTTCTTGCTGCTTTTAAAATCCTCTCCTTATCTTTAACCTTTGGCATTTTAATTATGATCTTGGTGTGGTCCTCTTTGGTTCCAACTTGTTTGGACTTGTATGTCTATTGCCTTTACCAAATTAGAGAAGTTTTCTTTCACTATTTCTTTTTTCTATTATTTAATTTTACTGTTGTTGTATTACATCCATCCCCTTTTTACTCCCCTCTGTCCCCTTCCCCACCCACCCATTCCCCACCAAACTCAATCCCACTTGTTGTCCATGGTTCTTCCATACTAGGTTCTTGACTAAACTGCTCCCCTTCTTTGCCTCTTCCTCCTCCCTCCCCCTGCCCCCCTCCCCCCTGCCCACTGAAGGTCTATTCACTGTATTCATATATTTGGTTCTGTTTTGCTTGTTGCTTGTTTTGTTCATTATTGTCCTGTAATGGATGAGATCATATGGTATTTGTTTTTCACTGACTGGCTTATTTCACTAAGCATAATACTTTCTAGTTCCATCCATGTTGTTGCAAAGGTTAGGAGTTCCTTCTCTTTCACTATTTCTTCAAATAAGTTTTCAATTACTTGCTCTTTCTCTTCTCCTTCTGGCAACCCTATGATGTGAATGCTAGTACATTTAAAGTTGTCCCAGAGGTTCCTAATTCTCTCCCTGTCTTTTTTTTTTCAGTTCTTGTTTTTTTCTTCTGTTCCAGGCAAATGTTTATTTCATCCTTTTATTCCAAATCATTGATTTGAATCCCAGCTTTCTTCTAATCATTGTTGGTTCTCTGTATATTTTTCTTTATTTCACTTTGTATAACCTTCACTTCTTTATTTTCTGGCATACTCAATCATTTCTCTGAGCATTCTGATCACCAGTGCATCTGATAAATTGGCCGTCTCCATTTTGCTTAGTACTTTTTATGGGGCTTTATTTTGTTTTTTCATTTGAGCTATATTTCCTTGCTTCCTCAATTTGGCAGCTTCCCTGTGTTTGTTTCTGTGTATTAGGTAGAGCTTCTTTGACTCCCTGTCTTGGTAGTGTGGCCTAATGTAGTAGGTGTCCTATAGGTTCCAGTGGCACAGCCTCCCCTATCACCCCAGCTGGGTACTCAAAGTGCACCCTTTGTGTAGGCTGAGTATACTCTCCTTCTGTAGTTGAGCCTAGGTTGTTGTTGGCAGATCAATGGGAGGGATTTATCTAGGCAAGTCAGCTACAAGGACTGGCTGTGGCCACTAACCACCAACCTCCACCCTTCATGGAGGATCAGCTGTGCAGGGGCAGGTGGTGGTGCCCCAGCGTTGTCTGTAGCTGTCCACTGAGTGTGCTGGCCCTGAGGTTTCCCAGGTGGTGCAGACCAAGGTCATCCCCAGTCTGTGTTTTGCCCAGGGCCACCCTGCCTGAGCTATAAAGCAATCTGAGATATGGCTGCTTATGCTGGGCTTGGAGATTCCCAAGCGAAGAAGCCAAGCTGTGAATTTAGGCTGCCTGCTGGGAGTACAAGGCCTAGAGTTCACTGAGGCAGCTGTTGCTTGTTTGATAGGATTTAGGAAGTTGTGAAGCCTGAGCCAAGACCAGCCATTCATATGGAGAAGCAGCCTGGGTGGGTCTAAGTTGGGTGGACAGAGTCTCTGGGGATCTCCATGGTGAGTCAAATAGTGTTAGCCAGGTTGACGGAGTCTCAGATATGGCACCAGCTTGCCAGCTCGGTAGGGGGAGGGTTTAAAAAAGGGACAATGGCCTCTGCTCACCTTGATGCCAGACACTTCAGTTCTTCCCTGTATGCCATTGGTGCCTTTCAAGCTGCTACCCTGGTGCTGGAGCTCAGAGGGAGTGAGTCAGTTGGTGAGTTTGTGTGTGGGTTCTTTAAGAGGAACTTCTTAGGGCTCCAGCTATTTCTTCCACCAACTCGATCCCTACAGTTTTTTGCAGCCAGAAGTTGAGGGGACTTATCTTTTGGCACTGGAACCCTTGGCTGGGGGTCCTGGCATGGGGCTGGGACTCCTCGATCCTGAGATGTCCCTCCCAAGTTTTTATCCACCACACATGAGTGAAAGACCAGCCCATTCCACATCTGCAATTCTCCTACCCATCTCAATGGTTGTGGTTTCTTTAATTCCGTAGTTGTCAGGCTTCCATTCAACTCTATTGCTGACAGTTCTGGCTGATGGCTGTTCTATATATATTTTTTATTTTTTAAAAAGGATTTTATTCATTATTTTTAGAGAGAAGGGCAGGGAGGGAAGAAGAAAGGGAGAGAAGCATCAATGTATGGTTGCCTTTCACCTGCCTCCAGCTACGGACCTGGCTGGAGACTTGGCTTGCAACCTGGTTAAGTGCCCTGACTGGGAATTGAACCAGTGGCCTTTGGGTTTGCAGGGTAGTACCTATTCACTGAGCTACCAGACAGGGTGGCTGGCCTATATTTTAATAGTAATTTAAAAATTGTTTAATTTAATTTAATTGTTGTATTATATCCATCCCCTTTTTCCTCCCCTTTGTCCCCTTCCCCACCCACCCACTTCCCCCCAAAGTCAATCCCACTTGTTGTCCATGTCCATGGTTCTTCCATGCTAGTTCCTTGACTAAACTGCTCCCCTTCTTTGCCTCCTCTTCCTCCCTCCTCCCTCCCCCCTCCCCTCTGCCCACTGAAAGTCTACTCATTGTATTCATGTATCAGGTTCTGTTTTGCTTGTTTGTTTGTTTTAACTGTAATTTTGATGTGCTTGTGGGAAGAAGTGAACCACATCTGCCTGTGCTGCCATCTTCACTGGATTCAATATACAGCACATTTTATATATATAAAAAAAAATATATATATATATGTATTGCTTTATCTTATTATATATTGTATTTTTAGTGCCAATTAAAGAGATTTAATTTTTCTATTTTAGAATTCAATAATAAAGTCTAGATCAGCACATAAATCACATTTTGGTCATTTATTTTTAGCACCAACTAATTGTGAAACCACTTTTTGCTTCCTGCTATGCACGTAACTATCCTTGAGCTCATGTTGATATGCTAGGAATGGGTTATATTCTTTTAATTTAATAGTTAAATACAATTGAAAACTTCTAACAGAGATATTGAGCTATTAAACTGAGCACTGAGTGATATAAGTTCACCTCTCTGAAGATCATACTTGAAAAACTTTGTCCTATGATTGGTTCTATCCTACATGACACACCCTATCTACACTGTTCTTTTCCCTATATTTCTTTTATTCTATCAGTTTCAGAAACCCAGCACTACTCTGCACTGCTCTGCTCACCTTTAAAAATACTTTGAGGCAATATCCTGAAATTCCTCAAATTCAGCTGTGATATGGCAAATCACTCGTTGGTCACTGAATCAAGTGGGCCACTCTCCACTTTCCAAAATAAGTTCTGCCTTCCTGGGCACTACCTGTCCAACATCTAAATGTAACACTACCCACAAACAAAAGCAATTGCTCTCCTAAACTCTCATAACTCCTTGACAAAGTATAATATCATCGGCCATTCTTTTATTCTTAAAACTAGTGTGGAAAATCCATGTGTTCTGGGATAAAATTTCACTACCATGCTTGACCACTTTTTGCTGAAATTTATATCTGTGTGTATTTCATGACTCATCTGAGCAATTTCTCACCAGTCTTATAAAAATTATTTTTGGATGTAATACAATAACAATAAAATTAAAAAAAATTTATTTTTATTTTTGTAGCTCTGTCACTTTGAGTTTTTGAGATGTATGAATTCTAGTATATTCACAGTATGTGCAACTATCACCACTGTTAATTTTAGAAATTTTATGACCTCAAAACATTGTGCTGTATACCATCACTCTCATACTCCCTACCCCCACTCCCAGCCTTAATCAGCTACTAATCTTTTTGTCTCTATAGATGTCTCTATTCTGGACTTTTATTTGAATGGAGTCATATAATATGTGGTCTTTTATGACTGGCTTCTTTTCCTTACCAGAAGATTTTCAAGGTACCTCTGTGTTGTAGCATGACTCAATACTTCATTCCTTTGTATGGCTGAATGATATTTTATTGTATGAATATACCGCATTTTGTTCCAACAAAGGGATTTAAATAAGGGCTGTGGAAACCAGTGAGCAGGGATTAGAACAGATATCATTAGGCCTAATGGACCTTAAAACTGATCATTCTGGGAGTCTCTGATGATAGACAGCAGCACACGAATATCATATAGGATTTGCAAGACTGTGTAGATGGATGGAACCTTTTGGTCTTGGTTTTCATAAGAATACAGTTTCCAGGTCTGCTGTACTAGAGATACTAATAATTTGCCTGCCCATTCATGGGAAATCTGCCCTATACATCACTCCTGTGACCCTAAATGTCTGTGAGACACCACTTTTCCCAATCTTATCTAATTGCAGCAAGATTCATGGGCATTTGGCCAATGATGGTCATTTTTAAGGCAGGTTAGTGCATCATGTAGGACTCGTGTGGCCTGCCTTAAGAAGATAAACTTGAGCAATCAGAATAATTTCTTTGGAATATGGTTATTTGGAAGCTGAAAGTCCAAGCCATCTTTTAAGATGAAACTGAAAGACTCTAAGACTTGGAGTAGCTAATGTGAGAGAACATCTAGTTAGGAGGAAACCAGTGAACAGAAAGAGGAGAAGGAAGCAGATATGCAGAGAGGAGCTGAAACACCAAGAGAGAGATCATAGGCCTTTGGAGGGACAGCCAGAAATTGTAGCTGCCTCGCTTCTTATTCCAGTTCCCACTGTGGTGGTGTTCTTGGGAGAGCATGAGAGCTTGGTCTCCTTACAAAAACCTGTACCCTACCTTCCTGCTTCCTCCCCCACCTTGTTGTTAAATCAGGTTGGTCATGTCTCTTTTCCTTGCATCCAGAGGAGCTCTGACAGAAATATTCATACACAGAATGGATACAGATTCAGGAGCTGGGTGTTTTGATGGAGGAGTGTTATGGGAGCAGAAGTTCAACAGGAGGATGGACATTGGTCAGGCAGACCTAGGGTGACCTGGCAGCATAGGTTAAGTAGGTAACAGTAAGATACAGGGGACCAGAGGTACCTCATGAGCTTCCTGTCCAGATAGGAATATGTATGCCCATGTGCATGTCTGTGTGTGGTAGGTATGTGTGGGATGGGCACTAACAGCAAACTTTTAACCCAAAGGTGATACATGCATGTAGGTACTAGAAACCAAGGGGCACAAAGGATGGTCATGCTCATCTGGCTGCATGAGCATGGCCTGCCTTTCTGCCTCCTGCTTCAATCATGTGGAGCTACACCTTTTGTTTAATCATTGATTTATGTCATCAAGGACAAAACCACTTTGTTTAGAAATTCTTCTAGTGAGAGCAGCTATTATAAAGCAGAGAATCTGGGGGAGATGAGTAAGAGAAAAGTATCTGATTAAAACATTTTCCAGATTTTTGTCTTCAAATATGTATCTATATAGAGATGTATATACGTAAACTATAGTTACGAACCTGATTAAGGCTTCAAAACAGTAACTCCTAATTGCTCAGATACCTTGGAAATGTTTAGTAAACTGAAGCAGAGGTGACTCCATATCCTAGAAACATTGGTTAAGTTTGAATGCCCAGTTTATTGTCCCAAAGTTAGCTGAAAGCATTTCCTGGGGGCTCTCATGGGCAAGACAATGCAGTAGAAGCCTAAAATCAGTCTTAGACAGCCTCCTGTTTGGGGAGGCAGGACTTGACACCTTCTAAATTTTTCTTTTAAAAGGTGAAATGCTTTTCTTTTCCTTATTTCATAAGCACCACATATCCATCATGGAAAAAAATTAAAATGTACACAAAAGCACACAGATTTTTTTAAAGTATGTGCCGCATGCCCAGATATAGCCACTGGCCACGTAGGGCTGTGTATTAATTGCAACTTTTTTTTTTTCTATATTCATCACTCTCCCTGGTCCTCTGCCAGTGGGAGGCCAGCATGCCTGTGGGCTCTGGTCACACCAGCCTGGCAGAGAGAAGCAGAAGTTTAAACAATACTGCCCCCTGCAGCCCAAATGGCTCTCCTAAACAGCTTTCTGGCTCTTTAAAGTTTTTTTTTTTTTTTTTTTTTCTATTTAAAATTTCTATTGTTTATATCTTCCTAACTACAAAGGTACTGTGTGCTTGCTATAAAACTTCAAACGATAGACCTTCAATGACACTTCTACAGAGCACGGAGCATTTATTCTCCATCGAGGAGCCTCCCATTTATTCCACTTGATTTTAGGATTTATACTTAACTCTAGAATTGTTTAGGGTTCCATGGGGTTTCTCCTTTCAAGGAGTCCAAGTGGAGGGCCACACTCCTTTGATGGCCTGATGATCACATGTATATAGGACAAAGAAGTAGGACAATGTTAAGAAACCCTGCAAAGACGTCTGTGCAACTGCAACTTTCTGCTGTTGCATTACTACTGCTGGAATTGGGCTCACCCAACACAATTAACCATGTGCTCTCTCCAAAAGAGAAGCCAAACGACAGGTTTCTGGAGAAGGCAAGGGCGCTATTCAATTGTTGCTGCATTTTCTTCTACATTTTGAAAAGGAAATTATGAAGACCAGCACCCAAGCAAAGAGTGAGAAGGACTGAATTTAAGAAAGAGCAATGGGGGATGCAATGTTGAATTTAAGAGATGATCTTGAGGGTAGCGTGATCAGGTTTTGGTGATTAATTGGTTAGTGGATATCGCCAGAAAATGGATCAGGACGAGTTTTTAAAGAAGACTTTTAACCCTGGCTGGTAGCACAGTGGATAAGGCGCCGGCCTGCGAACCCAAAAGTCGCAGGTTCGATTCCCCAGCCAGGGCACATAACCAGGTTGCAAGCCAGGTCTCCAGTCAGGTCTGTGGCTGGAGGCAGGTGAAATGCAACCATACATTGATGTCTCTCTCCCTGTCTGCCTCTCTCCCTTCCCCTCTTTCTAAAAATAATGAAATAAAATCTTAAAAAAAAAAAGACTTTTGCTGTTTCTTGGCAAGGGTGCTTGAGAATATAGTTAATTATTATCAGACATAAGCTCCACATGAGTAAAATCAAGTTGTTAGGAAGGACTAGGCACATGATGAGAACATCCTGCTTTAAGATTAAGCATATGTTTTAAAATAGTTTTATTGTTCCCATCATTTCATTTCAAATATAAAATGGCACTATTTCAAAATAACTTTTTAAATCTGTTAGAAATTTCACTGAAATTATTTTGACAAGCATCTATTTATATAATTGATTGCGTTACAACTGCTAAATTTGTAAAGTCCAGATTTCTGTCTTGAAATGAATGCATCAACAACTGAATACCTGATTTCCAGCATGAGAAATAGCATGGTGGAAAGTAACAAGTGCTGACTCAGGAGGTAGTGTAATATAAAGGCTAAAAGCTCTGATTCCTGTATTAAACAGATCCAAGTTCAAAGCCCAGCTGTGCCAAGTGGGTGCATTATTTAATTTCTCTCAGCCTCATTTCCCCATATTAAATTAGAGATGATGTATTACTAATCTTATAGAATTGTTGTGAGAATTAATGTGATCATAATAAATTGATTCTTCTAAAATTCTCATTTCTTTGGGTAAAAAAATCAAATAGCATTTTTATGTTGAATCTATGCATGTAATGTACAGTGCACCTGGTTAACATTAGCAATGATCATTCAAGAAATATCAGTTCCAGCTCCATGGACTAATTGCGTGACTTTAGATAAGTTATGTCCCTCCTCTGGGTCCAAGATTTCATTAACCCATTAAAGAGATTGAACCATCCTGAAGGCTCTTTAAAATTCTTTCATGTTTTTACCTTCTGTGTTTTCACTGGAGGATCTTAATTTTCCACAAAGTAAGATATGTCTAAACTCTTTGAGGGCAGAGATCTTTGTTTGCCTTGTTCATTGCTATTTCCTCCATACCTGGGACAGTCAATGCCTGGCACCAAGGTCACAATTAACCATTGTGTGTAAATGAATAAATGGAGGCATAGTCAAGACTAGATAGCAGATAACCAATCCTGATAACTCAGGTACCTTCTTGCCTTTCCTCTTCCTAAGGTTTTTGAGAACAAGGTTTTTTTAGATTGACTATCACCAGGAGGGAGCACTGATTGGAGTCACAAGATAATGTTATTCCCTTTCTGCTTCATTTTACTTGAGGAGAGAGCTGGCCTTGTTACTTGCACAGAAGAGCCAGATACTCAATTTCTTTTCCAGCTCAGTAAGTATTTAAAAAGAAAACAGGAAAGGTTGAAATGATGATTGAATCACTGCATCGGAGAGGTAAAGATGGTCCGCCATAAATTTTTTGGAAAAATCTGTGGAAAAAAAAGGACATTTCTTATAAAGATAGAAAAATAAATCTTCTATATATGGAGAAAAAGATCGTGTTATCAAGAATCTAAGTTACAGTTTATTTATTAAAGTTTTTTTATTTATTATTTTTAGAGAGAGGGAAAGGGAGGGAGGCAGAGAGGGTGAGAGACTTCAATGTATGGTTGCCTTTCACCTGGTTCCAGCTACAGACCTGACTGGAGACCTGGCTTGCAACCTGGTTATGTGCCCTGGCTGGGAATCAAGCCTGTGTCCTTTGGGTTGGCAGGAGGTGCCTTATCCACTGAGCCACCAGCCAGGGCTAAGTTACAATTTAAGTGCAGTTTTCATAGTACTGCATTTTTAGAAAGAGTATGATATATTTTGACAAAATCAAGTTTCTACCTTTTCCCTGGATAAAAGGCTGATGGTAAAATATTGAATTCAAAATAATAAATGAAATTATTATAATAGCACAGATCCCTAAACTATTTGGGGGGGGGGTACATTTGAGTCACTAAACTGTTACAAGATTAAATCTGACAGCTGCTTTAACAAATTTATATAACTGTTGAGGGTTTTTAAAAATTTAATTTAATTGTTGTTGTATTACATCCATTGGTTTTTTTTTTTTAAAGCATAATACAAAATGCAGTAGAAAATTTTCCAGTTGTTAGGGACTTGAGGTCAAATATAATTCACTTGGAAATCTGACAGAAAACAAATTTGTTTTGGATCTATTGTGCTATAGCAGTGGACTGTTTCCACTGTATCTTGTTTCTTTCTATGAGTACCATGGGACAAGAAAATTTTCTAAGCCCATTTTGATTGAGATCAGATGTTAGAATGGTGGAATGGGAGGAGGAAGGAGGCAGGAGGCAGGATCCCCTCCCATTTCTAGGATCCCAATCTGTAAAAATTAGATTAAAAGTAATGTCAAGATCAGTTTTGGTGGGAGAGAGAACTTATAAAATCCCAGGGAAAGGGAAGGAGCTGTGCTCAGGAGCTTGAATTGACAGGGCATATTTTGCTTAGGTATATTTATAAGTCTCATGTTTTTGTTTTATTTTGTCTTTTAACTGTTAGAGCCTTTTCCTCTATGTTACCGAGAGGTGGCCCAGGGCAGCTTGCTCATTTTTGATAAGGAAATGAAGACACAAATCAGATGCTATTGGGTGCCTTCTCAGCAACCTTCCCTCCTCCATATCTTCCTTGATAGATGAACCTTGATTGTGCCAGGTTTTCAAGCCAAAAGTCCTAGATTAGGGAATTCCCAGCCACAGCCATTAGTCCCAGCCAAGCATGATAAACCCAATTCTCTTGCAACACTTACCGATGTCCATGTGGCTTAGTTTGGGTCAGTGAGACACAGAAGTCCACCAGAGGGGGTGCTTATGGGAATGGTTTTCTTCTCTGATCAAAGGGAAGGAGAGGCACATATAGAAAAAGTATTTTTGGCACACCCACTTCCTGCTTTTGAAAATGGGCAGGCGATTGTGTGATGCTCGTACCTTTGGAGTGCACTACTGAGTGGGAGATGTTGCTTACCCACTGAATATGGCAGAGTGGAAAGAAAACTGGGGTCTTGACCTTCAACTCCTTCTCTGAAACTATTTCCAAACTTTTTTATTATGTGAGAAAATTAAATGTATCTATTATTTAAATTTGTGTTGGTTACTCTACTACTGAAGACAAAAGCAACCTACCTAGAAAAAGACAAATAAACTACATGACATATCCAAGAGCATGTAGTTCACTGGTGTTAAGGCTATGGCTAGATTTGGAATAAATATTACTTTTGGAATTAAATAGATTCATGTTTGAATCTCTAATTCACTCTGTATTCATCTTGCTGGGCCTGTCTTCTTCTCTGTAAAATGGGGATGACAGAAGCATCAACCTAATGAGGTTATTTTAGTATTAAGTGACATCATATAATGTAGCTGAAAATCAATGAGCGTTAAATCACTCCAATTTCTTATCCACTGAGCCACCAGCCAGGGGTAAGTTACATCTAACTTACATTGCATCTAATGCACTCTGTTTGAATTTCAGAAGTGTGGGCCCTGGCTGATGTGGCTCAGTGGATTGGCACCAACTTGCAAACCCAAAGGTCATTGGTTCAATTCCCAGCCAGGGCACATAACCAGGTTGCAAGCCTGGTCTCCAGCCAGGTCTGTAGCTGGAGGCAGGTGAAAGGCAACAATACATTGATGTTTCTCTCCTTTTCTTCCTTCTGCCCTGCCCTTCTCTCTGAAAATAATAAATAAATAAATAAATAAAATCTTTAAAAAATGCATTTATTTTCAGAAACTTAACTTTAAGAATGTTAATGTAGTAATGATTTTAAAATAAATTTTATTGTATTTATAAAATGCATTTGTAACAGTACAATCTTTTGATCTCATCTTCCTTTCTTTAAAACTATATAAGCAATTGGATTTTCATGTTAAAATATTAATTGTACATAATCTTAGAGTACATAAAGGATTTTATTTCATTGTAAGTGCTTTTATATATTTACACGTACCTCTCCTCTGAGAGTCTCCCAACCAGTAAATTACTAAGTATATTGGCATCTAAAAGAGTCACTGCTGAAGACTGATAATTCTTGCTCTGAAACAGACTTCTTGAAATTTGACATATCATTGTGAAAATTTTTAAGTGCTCTTTTAAATTTTTATTTTTCAATTACAGCTGACAGTCAATATTGTTTTATGTTAGTTTCAGGTACGCAGCATCATGATTAGCCAATCATATATTTTATAAAGTGTTTTCCCCAAAATATTTAGTGCCCACCTGGCACCGTACATAGGTATCACAATATTGTTGACTATATTCCTATGCTGTACTTTACATCTCTATGACTGTTTGATAACTGCCAATATGTATTTATTAATCCCTTGACCTCTTTAACCCAATCCTCCAATCCCCCTTTCATCTGGCAACTACCGGTATGCTCTCTGTGTATGAATCTGTTTGAATTTTGTTTGCTCATTTATTTTGTTCTTTACATTCCACATAGAAGTGAAATCCACATAGCATTTGTCTTCTCTGACTGGCTTATTTCACTGAGCATAATACCCTCAAAGTCCATCCATGCTGTCAACAAATGGCAAATGTCATTCTTTTAATGGCTGAGTAATAGTCCATTGCATAGAGGTCTGTCCAGGAAGTGTCTAGCCACATAATATGAAAGAGAGAAACATTTACTGAAGAACATACAAGATACAAGAAACATTGTACATATAACAATGATACCTCAGCCCCCTTCAAAGTTATGACCTTCTTGAGGAAATCAGATTCATTGGTAGAGATTTGAATCAAGTCATTAGCAACTATGGCACAATGTTCCTTCTGCTCTGGTAGCAGAAGCCATAGAACAAATTTTGCCATGGCACATTTTATGCCAAGATCCTGTGTCAAAATCTCAGACATAGTAGTTTTTTTAATCTCCAGATTCTAGTCCTCTCACTGTTAGTTGCCAGCTTTTGTTGATTACAGCCCGTACACATTCAACCTTCTCAGGTGTTCTGCTTGTTGCAGGCCTTCCAGAACATGGATCACTTGCAACAGATTCTTGGCCATCTTTGAAGCATTTGTGCAACACATTAAAAAAATATTTTTTTTAAAGATTTCATTATTTTTAGAGAGAGGGGAAGGGAGGGAGGCAGAGAGGGAGAGAGACATCAATGTATGGTTGCCTTTTACCTGCCTTCAACTACATACCTGGCTGGAGACCTGGCTTGAAACCTTGCTATGTGCCCTGGCTGGGAATTGAACAAGCAACCTTTGGGTTTGCAGGCCAGCTCCTTATCCACTGTGCCACCAGCCAGAGCCTTGTGCAACACTTTTATTTGGATTGCATTTACTTCATTGTCCCTAAAAGCCTTCTGAATCACCTAAATAGTTTACATGGAAGAATATTCAAGCTTAATACAAAATTTGATGCAGATTCATTGTTCTACTTGCACAGTCATTTTGAATGCGATGGCCACACAGTACACATGCTCATCCAACAACATCTAGTGTCCCCATTGACTAGTACAGTGAAGATGTCATTATTCACATATGTGCATTCCAGTCCACTCTTCTTGGCTGCCAGGTTACATGGATGTCAAGCAAACTGTTCTCATTATACTAACAATGACTGGAATTTTTCTGGACAGACCTCATATGTGTATCTTTTATTCTCTTTATTTTTTTAAATTAAGTTTATTAGGGTTACGTTGGTTAATAAAATTATATAGGTTTCAGGTGTACAATTCTAAAATATACCACCTGCATGTTGTTTTGTGTTTTTATCACCCCAAGTCATATCTCTTCCCATCACCATTTATCCACCTCTTACCTTCTTCTTTCTCTTCCCACCACCATTTCCATCTGATAATGAGCATACTGTTGCCTATACTGAGCATACTGAAACTTACCTTTTGTGACTGCATAGTTGTACCTGGAGAATATTGCGCTAAGTGAAATAGGCCAGTCCGAGAAAGAGAAATACTGTGTGATTTCACTTACATGTGGAATCTAATGAACAAAATTAACAAACAAAATAAAAACAGACTCACAGGCATTCTTTCTTATTTTTAAAAACATTTTTTCAATTATAGTTTACATTCAATATTATTTTGTGTTACTTTCAGGTGTATAGCATAGTGGTAAGATAATCATATACTTTACCAAGTGCTTCCCCTGATATTTCCAGCACCTACCTGGCACCTTACATGGGTATTACAATATTATTGGCCATATTTCCTATGCTGTACTTCGTATCTCCATTACCATTTTGTAACTACCAAAATGTACTTCTGAATCCCTTCAACTTTTTCATGCAGTTCCCCAAACCCCCATTCCCTCTGGCAACCATCTGTGTCAATAAGTCTGTTTTTGTTTTGTTTGTTTATTTATATTAATCTTTATATTCCACATATAAGTGAAATTATATGGTATTTGTCTTTCTCTGACTGACTTATTTCAGTTAGCATAATACCATCTAGGTCCATTCATGCTGTCACAAGTGGTAAGAATTCATTATTTTTATGGCTAAGTAATATTCCTTTGTACATGTATGTATCACCACTTTTTTATCCACTCACTTGTCTATTCATGGGCACTCAGGTTCCTTCTATAGCTTGGCTACTGTAAATAACACTACAGTGAACATTGGGGTGCATTTGTTCTTTTCAATTAGTATTTTGGGTTTAGTTGGATATATACCCAAAAGTGGGTTTGCTGGGTCATAAGGCAGTTCTATTTTTAATTTTTTGTAGGAACCTCCATACTGTTTTCCACAGTGTAGAAGGGTTCCCTTTTCCTCCACATCAGCACCAACATTGCCATTTGTGACTTTATTGATGCTATCCATTCTGACAGGTGTGAGGTGATATTGTTTTTAATTTGCATTTCTCTGATAATGATATTGAGCATGTTTTCATACATCTCTTTGACCATCTGTATGTACCCTTTGGAGAAGTGTCTATGCAGGCCCCCTGTCCATTTTCAACTGGAGTCTTTGTGGGGTTTTTATGTTGAGTTATGTGAGTTCTCTATACATTTTCGATAGTAACCCCTTCTTGGATATATTGTTGGTGAATATGTTCTCCCATTTGTAGGCTGGTTTTTGTTGTTTTTTTTTTGTTTGTTTGTTTTTTGTTGTTGTTTTGTTTTGTAGATAGTTTTCTTTGCTGTGCAAAATGTTTTAGATTACTGTAGCCTCATTTGTTTATTTATTTTTTCTTTTGCTTCCCTTGCCTGAAGTGATATATCAGAAAAAAATTACTAACAGAGATATTTGAGATTTTACTATTTTTTTCTTCTAGGAGTTTTGTGATTTCAAGACCTATGCTTAAGTATTTCATCCATTTTGAGTTCAGTCTCATATATGAGTTAAGAAAGTGGTGTCGTTTTTTATTTCTTTGCATATACATATATGTCCAGTTTTCTCAACACCATTTACTGAAGAGACTATCTTCACCCATTATATCTTCTTGTCTCCTTTGTCAAATATTAATTGACAATATATAGGCATGGGTATATTTCTTGGTTCTCTATTTTGGTCCATTGAACTCTGTGTCTGTTTTTATGACAGTACCATGCTGTTTTGATAATTATAGTTTTATGATATAGTTTATTACCTGGTAGGGTGCTACTTTGAGCTTTATTCTTCTTTCTCAACATTGCTTTAGCTATTCAGGGTCTTTCATGATTCCATATAAATTTTAGGATTATTTGTTCTAGTTTTGTTAAGATGTCATTGGTTTTTTAATAGCAATTGCATTGAATCTATAGATTGCTTTGGGTAATATGCACATTTTAACTATGTTAATTTTTCCTGTCCATGAGCACAGTATATGCAACTGTTTATTTGTATTTTGTTCAACTTCTTTCTACAATGTCTAATAATCTTCCAAATACTGGTCTTTTACCTCTTTGGTTAAATTTATTTCTAGATATTTCATATTGGGGATGCAGTTGTGAATGGGATTATTTTAAATTTATCTTTCAGATTAGTTGTTTTGGTATACAAGGAATTTCTGTTGTCTCTCACCTAGCCCCAACTGAGGACCTGGCCCAGAACCCAGGCATGTCCTCAAATGAGGAGTTGAACCTACAACCTTCCAGTTTGCAGGCCAGCACTCAATCCATTGAGCCACACCAGCCAGGGCTAAAAATGCAACAAATTTCTGTATATTAATTTTGCATCTTGCTACTTTACTGAACTTATTTTTCAGTTTTAGTAGTTTTATGGTTGAGTCTTTATGGTTCTTTATATATGATATCATGTTTTCTGAAAATAATGACAGTTATACTTCTTTTCCAATTTGTATGTCTTTTCTTTCTTTTTCTTGTCTGATAGGTATGGCTAGGAATTCCAATACTATGTTGATTTAAAGTGGTGAAAGCAGCACCCCTTTCTTTTTTTGACCATAAGGAAAACACTTTTTGTCTTTTCCACATTGCTTATGAAGTTAGCTGTGGGCTTGTCATATATGACCTTTATCATGTTGTAGTACATTCCCTTTATTCCCACTTTGTTAATTTTTAAATCATAACTGGGTTGTCAAATGCTTTTTCTGCATATATTAATATCATTATATAATTTTAATCCTTACCTGAAGATATGTTTATTGATATTTAGAGAGTAGGGAAGAAAGGAGAAAGACACAGCAATTTCAGAGAGAAAAATTGATCAATTGCTTCCCGTATGTATCCTGACTGGGGATCAAACCCATAGCCTAGGTACATGCCCTGACTGGTAATCAAACCCAAAACCTTTTTTGGAATACAGAATGATGCTCCAACCAACTGAGCCATCCAGCCAAGACTACCATATGATTTTTATTCTTTTTTTTTGGTTTATGTGGTATATCATATTGTTTTTCTGATATTGTACCAAACTTGTATCCCAGGAATAAATCCCACTTTTTCATATATTGATAATTTTAATTTGCTCATATTTTGTGGAAGATTTTTGCATCTATGTTCATCAGAGATATCTCTTTTGTAATGTCTTTGTCTGGTTTTGGAATCAGAACACTGATGGCCTTATAAAATGATCCGGTAAGTGTCCCCTCCTTTAAATATTTTGAAATAGTTTTAGAAGGCCACATGTTAATTCTTTTTTGAATATTTGGTAAAATTCCCTTGTGAAACCATCCAGTTCAGGACTTTTGTTTGTTGGGAGTGTTTTTGATTACTGATTTGATTTCATTGGTAATAATCAATCTGTTAAGGTTTTCTGTTTCTTCTTGATTCAAGTCTTAAAAGGTTGTATGTTTTAAGGACTATATCCATTTCTTTCAGGTTTTCCAATTTGTTGGCATGTTATTGTTCATAGTACTTTCTTATAATCCTCTGTATTCCTGTGATGACAGTTGTCAATTCTCTCTTATTTATTTATTTATTTAGGTTCTCTCCTTTTTTTTCTTTAAGAGTCTGGTTAAAGTTTTATCAATCTTATTTAAGTTTTCAAAGAACCAGCTGTTGGTTTCATTATCTTTTATATTGTATTTTTAGACTTTACCTCATTTATTTCTGCTCTGATCTCGATTACTTCCTTTTTCTAGTTCTTTTAGATGTAAGGTTAAGTTGTTTAATTTAGATTTTTCTTGTTTCTTGGCAAAGGCATGTACTGTTATGATTTTTCCTATTAGGGTTGCTTTTGCTCTGTTCCATAGATTTTGGGGTTATTGTGTTCCCATTTTAATTTGTTTTAAGGTATCTTTTGATTTCTTTCTTAATCTTTTTTCACTTTAAAAATATGCCCTGGCTGGTAGCACAGTGGATAAGGTGCCGGCCTGTGAACCCAAAGGTCACAGGTTCGATTCCCCAGTCAGGGCACATAACCAGGTTGCAAACCAGGTCTCCAGTCAGGTCTGTGGCTGGAGGCAGGTGAAAAGCAACCATACATTGATGTCTCTCTCCCTCTCTGCCTCTCTCCCTTCCCCTCTTTCTAAAAATCATGAAATAAAATCTTAAAAAAAGAAAGAAAGAAAGAAAGCTGTGATGATAAGCTAATTCTTTCTATAAAAAAATAAATAAATAAAATAAATAAATAAATAAAAATATGTTTTATTATTCAATTATAGTTGACATACAGTATTATATTAGTTTCAGGTGTATTACATTTTTTTTTAATTCTTCTATTACTGTTGTCTCAATTCTCCCCCATTGCTCTTCTCTGCCCTGCCTACCCCCCTTGCTCCCACAGTCAATCCATACCATGTTACCCATGCCCATGGATCATTTATACCTATTCTTTGACTAGACCCTTCCCCCTTCTTTTCCCCTGTATCCCCCCACCCACTCCACCCTGGTTGCTGTCAGTCTTTTCCTTGTTTCCATGCCTCTAGTTCTAATTTCTTCCATAACCTTAGTGTTACCCTTTTTATTGTTTAGTAACATGTTATAAAGCTTCCACATCTTTCTGTGTTTTGCTATTTTTTTCCTTGTAATTGATTTCTAGTCTCATACTATTGTGGCTGGAAAAGACACTTAATATGATTTAAATCTTACTACATTTATTAAGACTTGTTTTGTGGACTAACATGTGGTCTGTCCTGGAAAATGTTCCATGTATGCTTGACAACAATGTGTATTTTGCTGCTATGAGGTACAATATTCTAAAAATATCAATAAATTCACCTGGTCTAATGGGTCGTTTAAGGCTGCTGTTTCCGTGTTGATTATCTGTCTGGAAGATCTATCCAGTGATGTCAATGGAGTGTTAAAGTCTACTGCTATGCATTATTGTCACTTTCTCTTTTTATGTCAATATTTGCTGTGTTAGATGCATAAATTTTTACAAGTGTTATATCTTCTTGTTGGATTGATACCTTTATCATTATGTAGTATCCTTCTTTGTATCTTATTATAGACTTTGTTTTAAAGTCCATTTTGTCTGATATAAGTATTGCTACAGCAGGTTGTTTTTAATTCCATTTGCATAAAACATTTTCCATCTCTTCACTTTCGGTCTGTGTTTGTTTTTAGATTTGATGTGTGACTATTATATAGACAGCATATAAATGGTTCTTGTTTTCATATTCATTCATCTACCCTATGTTTTTTTTTTTGGAGCATTTAATCCATTTACATTTAAAGTTATTATTAATAAGTACATTATGTTACCATTTTGTTATTCATATTTTTGTTCCCCCTTTCCTTTTATTTTTAATGAACTTCTTTTAAATTTTCTTCTAATACTGGATTGGTGGTGATGAACCCCCTTAGCTTTTTCTTGCTTCTGAAACTCTTTTACTTCTTCAGTTTTTTTTGGCTTGGCTCAAATGCCTTTATTCAATAGACCCTTATTTCCAAACCTTCTGTAATCAGTGCTGCTGTACCTTTCCAACTTTACCAATTTCTTCTCTTTTTTCTCCTTCAAATTTGAATGATAACCTTGCTGGATAGAGTAGTTTTGGTTGTAGGTCCTTGATTTGTATCACTTTCAATATTTCTTACTGGTCTTTTTTTTGTCTGCAAAGTTTCTATTGGAAAATTAGCTAAGTCTTATGGGAGCACCCTTGTAGGTAACTGTCTTTCTCTTGCTGCTTTTTTTTTTTTTTTTTCCCAATGTATGGTTGCATTTCACCTGCCTCCAGCCACAGACCTGACTGGAGACTTGGTTTGAAACCTGGTTATGTGCTCTGGCTGGGGAATCAAACCTGTGACCTTTGGGTTCGCAGGCCAGCGCCTTATCCACTGTGCTACCAGCCAGGGCTATCTTGCTGCTTTTAAGATTATCTCTTTGTCCCTGACCTTTGCCATTTTAATTAAAATGTCCCATGGTGTACCAGAGCCAGATGCCATCTGCCATCTGCCTCAGGCCTGAAGACCTATGTAGTGGGGCAAGGTCTCAGGGAGCTATCAGGGTGGAGCTAGTAGAGTTCACTAGACTAATCCTATGGTGGGAATGGATCAATACTTGAAAGGTGGTGCCTGAGAGCCGTGTAGGAAGATAACCATTGCCCTAAAGCCACATAACACAGTTTCTGCTTGTGTATCTTTGGCACCCTTCCCCCAAGCATGACCAAAATTCCTGCAGAGTATTTTAAGAAAGACTTCAACACAGGCCCAGTCTGGTTGTAGCTGAGTCTTGGATTGTGTGTGAGCTGGGTAGGGTGAGGTCCAAGGGAGTCATCAGGGTGGAACTAGTGTAGTTCACCAAGCTAATGCTGTGGTAGAGGGCAGCCCAGGAAAGATGGCGCAATGCAGGGTCATTGGCAGCTGTTTTTCTAGTCCTTAACCCAAAGCCTTACAACAAAATCTGTCCCTGTATGACTCTGGCATTCCCCCAAACTGACATTTCTCCACTGGACCCAGGCTGAGTGCTTGCAAGCAAGAGCTTGTGCACTGTACCCTTAAGAAGATGCCTGGGTTTCCAGTAGTTTTCCATCACACCAGGGCAGATGGAATTCCCACTGATTATCACTGCCAGATGTTATGTGGGCTCCTCCTTTTGACAATGGTGTTCTGGTCCATGGAGCTCAACATGGGGCTGATACCCCATGCTCCTCAGTGGGGAACCTCTGTAGCTGAGATATGCCTCTGGATTCTCAACCACCATGTGTGGGTACCAGCCAGCTCCTTTCATACCTTCACCTTTCCTACAGGTCTCAACCAACATGGTTTTGACATATATTCTTAGTTACAAGACTTCAGTTCACCTTCAGATGGTTACCCAGGTTGATTATTCTATAATTATTATGTGGTCATGGGAAGGGATGAATGAAGCTTCCACCTACTCCACCATTTCGATTGGAATTCCTAAGTGGTTTTTAAAAGTAACACTTAAATCTTTGTTTTTGATGATATTTTTGACACCTATAACAAAAGCAGATGAAAATAGGTGCTCGGCATTGGGAGCCAGTTGCTGGACCATATCTCTATTCCTCTACTTCAGCACCTCACTACATGGCAGTTCCTGAGGCCCGCCCCAACCACACTATTTGTATCAATAACCTGAATGACAAGATCAAGAAGGATGAGCTGAAGAAGTCCCTGTACACCATCTTCTCCCAGTTTGGCCAGATCTTGGATATCCTGGTGACACAGAAGCTGAAGATGAGGGCCCAGGCTTTTGTCATCTTTAAGGAGGTCAGCAGCACCACCAAATACCCTGCACTCCATGCAGGGTTTCCCCTTCTATGACAAGCCCAAGCGCACCCAGTATGCCAAGACCGACTCAGATATCATTGTGAAGATAAAGGGCACCTTCACGAAGTGGGATCATAAGTGGGATAAGAGGCAGCCCAAGAGCCAGGAGAATCCAGCTGCCAAGAAGGCTGTGCAGGGCTGGGGAGCTGCCCTTGTAGTGCAGGCTGTCCTAGGCCTGTCCTGGGCATGCTACCAATGACTCAGATGCCTCACATTATGTATCACATGCCTGGCCAGCCTCCCTATAGGCCACCTCCTGGTATGATCCCACCTCCAGGCCTCGCACCTGGCAAGATCCCACCGGGGGCCATGCCCCCGCAGCAACTTATGCTGGGTTATATGCCACCTGCTCAGCCTCTTTCAGAAAACCCTCCAAATCACACCTTGTTCCTCACCAACCTGCCAGAGAGAACAATGAGTTGATGCTGTCTATGCTTTTCAACCAGTTCCCTGGCCTCAAGGAGGTCCAGCTGGTCCCAGGGTGGCATGACATTGCCTTTGTGAAGAATGACAATGAGGTTCAAGCAGGGGCCACCGGTGATGACCTACAGAGCTTCAAGATTACTCAGAACAACACCACGAAGCTTTCTTTTGCTAAGAAGTAGTGCCTTTTCCCCATGCCTGACCCTACCCCGTTTTGGGGCCTTCCCTCTTTTCCTTGGCTTGGCCCCCTGAAGGTAAGTCTCCATCAGGGGCCATCTTGGAGCCACATTTGTGAGTGGTCACACAGCATTGTACCCAGAGTCTGTCCCCAGACATTGCACCTGGCACTGTTCAATTGAAATTATAAGTTTTATTGATGTTTGGTTTTCTAAAATTAAAAAAAAAAAAAAAAGCTGGGCTCACTTTGGCAGCACATATACTAAAATTGGAATGATACAGAGAAGATTAGCATGGCTACTGCACAAGGATGACATGCAAATTCGTGAAGCATTCCACATTTTTAGAAAAATAAAAGACTTCTGTACCGATATAAACATTTTTTTTAAAGCAGATGAAAACAAAGTGACATTCCTATCTATGAATATTGGAAAGAAAATAGTGTCTAAATAATAGTAAGTTATGAAGTAGCCATAGTATTTCTACAACACAGATGCTAACATCCTCACGCATGAGTAAATTCACACACTAAATTCTTTCCATGTGATTGATTCTGTTACCTCCATTTAAGATATGGAAAAACCTGAGGCTTGAGAAGTTCAGTAATCTGTTCAAGGTCACATAACTAAAGTGGTAGAGCTGGGAAAGAACCCAAGTTCTGTCATACTCAATGATCCATGCTATTAATTTCTAGACTGTACTGCTGCTTAAAATGCCATCTAAACACTTCAAATTATCACAATTTCTTCAACAACTGTACCTAAACATATATCATTCATTCATCATTATACTAGCTAGCATTTATTTAGCACCTACGATATGCCAGGTAAATGATATAATTTCACTACCAGAACAACCCTAAAAGGTAGGTATTATTGCTATAATTATAACTATATTTGTTGCAGTAAATATTACTGTCAACAATTCTATCAATATTAATTGATATTAATACCAATGGTGATATCAAGTATCAATGCCAATATTTATTAATATTAATTATTAGAAAATTAATTACATGAACAGTTACTAAATTATAATTAGTTATTAATTATTCATAACCCCTATGTTACTCATTAATAGTATTATTAATACATAATTTTTGTTCTAATAGCTTTGCAGATGAGGAAAGTGAGGGGTAGTGGTGGGCTGTAACTTCTCCAAGACTGTACAATTAGTAATGAGCATTCGGTGCCTCCACATCCTGATTCCAAAGCTTGTGCACTTTCCACTCTACATGAAGCTTCCTATTGTAACAAGTGTAAAATGCCATGAGGAAGCTGCTGCAGGTTTGTTTGTTTTTTTTAAGATTTTATTTATTATTTCCAGAGAGAAGGGAAGGGAAAGAAGCAGAGAGGGAGAGAGACATCAATGTACGGTTGCCTTTCACCTGCCTCCAGCTGCAGACCTGGCTGGAGACCTGGCTTGCAACCTGGGTATGTGCCCTGGCTGGGAATTGAACCAGCAACCTTTGGGTTCACAGACCGGCACCTATCCACACTGAGCCACCACCCAGGGCTGCTGCAGGTTTAAAATGGAAAATACTCATATATTTATAGTTTATTTTCAGTGTCTTGGAGATCTTATATTTCTTTTGATCCTCAAATAACTAGACGAGTGCTGGATACTTACTAGGCACTCAATGATTGATTGGTTGGCTTATTGATTGACTAGTTGGGACCAAGTAATAATATCTTACTTATACACATTTTCTTCTGAAGAAATATTTATGGACCTGAAATAACATGAATTTCATCATGATTTTCAAAATACATGTTGTATGATTCAAGATGATGGCAGAGGTCAGAGTAGGTGGAAGGTACATTCATCTCCTCCTAGGACCAAACTGGAATTATAACTACACTGTAGAATAATCAGGGTAATACAGGAGTCTGCTAGAGACACAGGCACCCTCTTAAAGGGACAGTGCACAAAATGTCCTTCACAGTCACTCACTCTGGATTCCAGCAGAGGGAGAACAGAGTGGACTAGAGTCATGTGAGGATAGATCAAACCCGGCTCTGGGGAGAGAGATAAAAGAACAGCTACCCAGATCCCTGTGCTGAGACCCTGTCTCATATCACAAACACCAACTTTTCTAGGTGGAGCAATTCTCTCCTTGCAACATCAGCCTGGAGAAAGGCAATAGTGCCACCCCCCTGACTCCCTGTCACTCCACACTTAGGAGCTCATACCCTGCTGAGGAGTCAGCTGCCTGGGCCAGAGTATAGAGGACCAAACAGACTCAGGGTGTGTCAGCGACTAAGTTGTGTAGCTTTTGGGCAGAGACCATTTCTTCCACTTTCCTGTGAATCTGGCCAGCTCCTCCCCCTCACAGGAGATCCACTAGCTCCAGTTTCCAGGCTCCCAGGGGCCCTACCCTCCTGATTCCTAGTAACCCTACCCTGCTAAACCTGGGCTTCCCAGGTGGTCTGGATAGAATCTAAGACAGAGTTGTGTAGCTCTGTCATAGAGGCCACTACTCCTACCTTCCCCAAGCCTGACTGGTACTTCCATATCCATTAGTCCCACCCTCCTGACTACCAGCAATTCCCACTCTGCTGAGCTCAGGCTTCCAGCAGAATGTGGGACAGGCTGAGTTATTGGGTCTAGGGTAGGAGCCATTTTTCCATATACATATATATATATATATATATATATATATATATATATATATATGTACACAAAATTTTATTATCCAATGTCACCCCAATAAATCCATAAATTAAAAGAAAATTAAGAAACACAAAATACATGTTATATTTTCATAATAGCTGTAGGAGAATGTCACATCAATTACAACCTCATCTGTCTGTGAAAGCATTTAGTATGTAATTGACAAAATGAAAACTGTTCACATCATTTACTAAAGTCAAAATATAGCAGTACTTTTTTTTTTTAAAGATTTTATTCCATTATTTATAGAAGGAGGGGAAGGGAGAGAGGCAAAGAGGGAGAGAGACATCAATGTATGGTTGCCTTTCACCTGCCTCCAGCCACAGACCTGACTGGAGACCTGGTTTGCAACCTGGTTATGTGCCCTGGCTGGGGAATCGAACCTGCGACCTTTGGGTTCGCAGGCCGGCGTCTTATCCACTGTGCTACCAGCCAGGGCCAGCAGTACTTTTTACAAGGGAAAACAAAAAGACTAGAAGTTTGATTCCTTAGTAGACCTTCATATCAAGGTTAAGAATTGATATGAACTAAAATAGTTTGTAGAACTAGGAATTTAAATGTCATGGCTATAATGCTCCAGCAGATATACAAGTATAATTTGAAATTTTCTTTTTTTTAAATGATTTTATTTATTTTTAAAGAGTGGAGAAGGGAGGGAAATAAGTATCGATGTGAGAGAGAAACATCAACTGGTTGTTTCTTGTACATGTCCTAACCAGGGACTGAACCACAACCTAGGAATGTGACCTGACTGGGACTCAAGCCAATGATCCTTCACTTTGTGGAACAATGCCCAATCAACTGAGTCACCAGTCAGGGCTAATTTGAAAAATTATTGACATTTTATATATTCATGAAATTGAAGGGATAGAATGAATGAGAGTAAGGGGTTATGTGTATTTCCTGAAAAAAAAAAGTTTGGTGTTTTTTTTAATGCATTACAATTTCATTTATATAATTTCAAACTGGGGGCCCATGAAATATTAGTGAGTTAGAAGAAATTAGGAAAACTGGAATTGTCTTAGCAATGTTGTTTGTATGACTTCCTTCCCCTCTCTGAAGCTCCATTTTGTCATTTGTACAATGAAGGTGTGACCATGTGATCTGTAAAGTTAGCTCATTCTTATTCTTTTAATCCATAGAAATTGCCATAAGAGGAAGAGTGGATGTTCTTGAGAAAATTCTCTTCAATAGAAAATACCCTGTCTCATGAACCTGAAGGACATGATGCTAAGTGAAATAAGCCAGACGTAGCAAAATAAATACTACATACCACTTACATGAGCAATCTAAAATAATCAAACTCATAGAAGCAGAGAATACAATCATAGTTACTGAGGATGGGGATGGGGAGTTGCTACTCAATGGGCTAAAGTTTCAATTATGCAAGACAAATAAGTTCTGGAGATCTGCTGTACACATTGTGCCTATAGTTAATAGAACTGCATTGTACAATTAAAACTCTGCTAAAAGCCTTGGCTGGTAGCACAGTGGTTAAGGCACCAGCCTGCAAACCCAAAGGTCACTGGTTCGATTTCCCAGCCAGGGCACATAACCAGGTTGCAAGCCAGGTCTCCAGCCAGGTCCATGGCTGAAGGCAGATGAAAGGCAACCATGCATTGATATTTCTCTCCCTCTCTGTCTCTCTCCCTTCCTTTCTCTCTGGAAATGATAAATAAAATGTTTAAAAGAAAAAGAAAAATTCAATTAAAAAAATTAAAAATGTGTAACATTAAAAAAACAAACAAACAAAAAAAAAAACATCTGCTAAAAATGGCTACCATCAAGTAATCAACAAACAACAAGTGCCGGCAAGGCTATGGAGAAAAGGGAACCCTAGTATACTATTGGTGAAAATGAAGGTTGGTGCAGCCACTGTGGAAAACAGTATGGAGTTTTCTAAAAAAACTAAAAATGAAATTGCCGTATGACCTAGCATTTCCACCTCTGGGAATATATCTGAAGAAAGCAGGAACACCAATTCAAAAGAATATAAGCACCCCTGTGTTCACTGCAGCATTATTTACAATAGCCAAGATATAGAAGCAACCCAAGTTTCCATCAGTACATGAATGGATTTTTAAAAAAGGTGTGGTAGGAACATTTATTGCAGTCTGTTGAGATCTTGCTTCCAAGTATATACTCTATTTGGCTCGAATAAACTTTTATAAAAATGTTTAAAAAGAAGCTGTGGTTTATATACAAAATGGGACACTACTTGGCCATTAAAAAAAAAAAAAAAAAAAAAGAAGGAAATCCTGCCTTTTACAATAACATGGATGGACCTTGAAGGTATTACACTAAGTGAAATAAGTCAGACAAAGAAAAATACCATATGGTTTCACTTATGTGTGGAACCAAAGAACAAAATATACAAAATAAAAACACACTCATAGATAAACAGAACAGACTGACAGTTGTCAGAGGAGAGGGGGGTATGGCCCCTGAGTAGAAAAGGTGAAGGGATTAAGCAGTAGAAATTGGTAACTATAGAACTGTCACAGTTCAGTTGTAGCACAAAGAATGTAGTCAATAATATCATAGCTATATATGGGGTCACATGGGTACCTAAAACATCAGGGGGATCACTCTGTAAAGTAATGATTTCTTTTAAGGACATTGATGTACTTATGAAGCAAATACAGAATAATATTGAATGTAAAATATAATGGAAAAAAATTTTAATCTGGTAACAGAGTAGATCTTATATTTAAGTCTTCTTATCACAAAATAATAATAATAATAATAACAATAATGTGAAAGGAAACTTTGGATATGATGAATGTGTTTATGACAAAGATCGTGATGGTAGTTTCACAGGTGTATACTTATTTCCAAATTCATCAAGTTGTATAATCTGATATATAATGTTCAGGGTTTTTTTGTTTTGTTTTGTTTTGTTTTTAAGATTTTATTTACTATATCCAGAGAGAGGAGAAGGGGAGAGAGGGTAAGGGAGAGAAACATCAATGTATGGTTGCCTTTCACCTGCCTCCAGCCACAGACCTGGCTGGAGACCTGGCTTGCAACCTGGTTATGTGCCCTGGCTGGGAATCGAATCAGTGACCTTTGGGTTCGCAGGCTGGTGCCTTATCCACTGTGCTACCGGCCAGGGCTTAATGTTCAGTTTTTAATATGTCAATCACACCTCAACAAAATGGTTTGTAAAAAAGGAAAATAACCTGTGTTGAGGTTACGGTACTTGGAGACTATAAAGCTCTTCACCCAATTCTGGGGCCAAAAGCATGTTCCATATGTATGTTAGATAGGATTCTTGTGGTTGCCAGTGACTTAAACCTAGATGGAATTTTGCCTATGCAAAAAAGGGGGACTTAGTGGTTCAAGTAACCAAGTCATGGTAAGGCCAGGGACAACTGGAACAAAGAACTTGATTAACTGACAAGATTCACTTTCTCTTCCTTCCCCTGCCCTTCCTTCTGACTTCTATCTCTGCCTCTCTTGAGTGTGGGCTTCATTCTCTCAGACTAATTTCTTTCACATAGCTAGATAACACAGCAGCTGGCAGTTCTGTATTCATACCTCCCAGAGTTGCTGCCAGAGAGGAATATTTGTATTTGCTCATTCTAATGTCAAGTACTATAAGTCTCAGGAGGTATTTTGATTGACCTTGTTTGGATTAGGCACTTGTGTTTATACCGATCACTGTATCCAAGCAACAAAGTTTTTTCAAGAACACAGCAATCATCCTTCAAATGTATGATTGGAGTGGAGAAGGGAGCATTTCCCAAAAGGGGAGTGCTACTGTGGGTAAACAAAAGTAGTGGAGGCCTCACTGTCTTTGCTGGAAGGCTGATGAGCACAAGCAACAATAATACAAAGATTCAATGGCATTTTTGTAATCAAGAGATGCTACAGACTGCATGTTTGTGCCTCTTTCAAAATACATGTTAAAATCCTAACCATCAGTGTGATGGCATTAGGAGGTAAAGAGGCCTTTAGGAGGTGATTAGGTCAAGAGTGTGGAGCCCTCATGAATGGCATTAGTTTCCTTATGGGAGATTGCTTGTCCCCTTCAGCCATGTTAGTACATAGCTAGAAGATGCTTTACATGAACCTGAAAGTGGGCCCTCACCAGACACCAAATTTGCTGGTGACTTGATCTAGGACTTCCAGTCTCCAGAACTGTGAAAAATAAATGTTTGTTCTTTGTAAGTCATTCAGTCTATGATAATGTGTTGTACCACCCTGAATAGATAGCAGAGTTTTGGAAAAGCAAATTGCTATGTTGAATACAAAGGACTAAGTGGTTGAATATGTTTTACCAACCTCTTTTCTGTGATTGAAGGTATGACCCATGATCTTGCAAGAGATATCCATTTTCTATAATTTCACTCAAGGAGTAAGCAACAGGAACTTCATCCATTTTTATTATTCATAACAATACTTGACATTTACATACTATGGCATTTTCATCAAAGTATCCTAGAGCACACAATTAGCAAGTATTAGTCAGTTGTCAGATGGGAAGTCAGAGGTGCTGAGAAGGCAAAGCCAGGTATGATGAGTCTGCCTGGGATGGTAAACTTCTGGAAAGTACCTTTTCTAACCCTGGCCTAATCAACCAGTTCAAAGGTGACATGACCTCCAGTCCAGAAGCCCCATTCTTGTCAGAAGTAAAGAAAAGCAGAAAGTCATGCTTTCATGGAATCAGAGACTCTCAGATTTGGAACAGGACTTGAGGATTAGATGTAGCCAACCTCCCACCTAAAGATCAGATGCAGCCCAACCTCCCACTCTTTCTAGATTATCATCTATTATGAGTGGTAATGTAATGTCTAGAAACTAAATACTATTTATCTCACTAAACAACACATTTTATTGTTGGAATGAGAAAGTATTCTTTGTATTGGACTCCATCTTCTTTAAGGAAGTCATTCTTAATTTTTAAAAATTTTCATTTATTTACTTTTAGAGAGAGGGGAAAGGACTGAGAAAGAGAGGGAGAGAAGCATGTGAGATACATCAATCAGTCAGTTGCCTCTCACATGCCCCCAACCAGGGACCTGGCCTGCAACCTGGCCCCAGGCATGTGCCCTGACTGGGAACCGAACAAGCAACCTTTCAATTTGCAGGCTTGCGCTCAGTCCACTGAGCCACACCAGCCAGGGATTAATTTTTTCTATTCATTGTTGATGGCTTGTTCTGTAACTGACACCCATCTAGTACAGGAATTTCGAGTAACTAAGAACTAGTCTCAGTTTTTCAGGATCTTGGTGTCTAGTGGAAGAAACAGACATATCTGCCTGTGGTAGGTGTTTAAATGAAGGGAACCCAGAAGTGGACATTCCTACTTTTCTCCAGAGAAGTCAAGGAAGTTCTCCTGGTAGGGATACCCCCTTCCAGGAGATTTTTGAAAAGATGAATAGGAATCTGTCAAATGAATATGATAAGAGAATGAGAAAAAGTATAATGATGAATTCCAGGAACAGAAAGAGGGTCACTATGACTGGAACTTAATGTGTAAAGGGGAGACAGCTCAGAGATATGGATGTAGAGTTGAAGTCAGATTTTGGAGTCTTGTAGGACAACTTAAGGAGCTTAGACTATAATCGTAAAAGCAATGGGGAGTCACTGAGGGTTTTAAGCTTAAGATCAATATTTTTAAACATATCATTCTAGCTTTAGGGTAAAAAAGACTGACAGCAACCAGTGGAAAGAGGGAAGGGGGTTAAGGGTGGAAAGAAGGGGAAGGAACTAGTCAAGGAACATGTATGAATAACCCATGGACATGGACAGCAGGGTGGGGATTGACTGTGGGGGTGGGGTGAGCTGTGCGGAGGAGGGTAAAGGGGTAAAATGGTGACAACTGTAATAGAATAACAATAAAGTATTTTTTTTAATTTTATTGTTGTTGTATTACATCCATCCCCTTTTTGCTCCCCTCTGTCCCCCCACCCACCTACCCATTCCCCCCAAAGTCAATCCCACCTATTGTCCATGTCCATGGTTCCTTTATACTAGGTTCTTGTCTAAGCTGCTCCCCTTGTTTGCCTCTACCTCTCCCTCCCCCCTCCCCCGTTCCCCTGACCACTGAAGGCCTATTCCTTGTATTCATATACTTGGTTCTGTTTTGCTTGTTGTTAGTTTTGTTCATTATTGTCCCGTAATGGGTGAGATCATATGATATTTGTCCTTCACTGACTGGCTTATTTCACTAAGCATAATACTCTCCAGTTCCATCCATG
>PVIW01005895.1:0-80713 GCA_004026585.1 Noctilio leporinus
CCACCCCGTGTCCACAGCCTCCACCCCGTGTCCACAGCCTCCACCCCGTGTCCACAGCCACCACCCCGTGTCCACAGCCTCCACCCCGTGTCCACAGCCTCCACCCCGTGTCCACAGCCTCCATCCCGTGTCCACAGCCTCCACCCCGTGTCCACAGCCACCCACGTGCGCTTGCTTTCTCCGCCTTCGCTCCCCAGAGGAGGCCCTGCTCCAGGAACAGGGAAAAGAAATCACCTCCTACAACCCCGGGCGCCCCTCTCCTGGACGGACGACCCGGGAACAACCGACTTCTGCCGAGTTTTACGCCACGGCTGCCGTGCAGGTGCCGCTCAGGCAGCTGGGTAATCGCTGCAGACCAAGGAGAAAAACGGCTTTTTAGAAAATGAGATTGTCGGATTGGGTGTTCTGAGCTTTTTTTTTTTTTAAACACACCAGCCTCAGTCTGAAGCAAAGATGCCCAACGTAAAGTATGTTGTTAGTTTTACCAAAAGGCAAAACCAAAACAAAACAAAACAAAACACTGGACATTTTCATCTTAACTGAACATCATCCCAAGGTTGCAGTTTTGATTATTTAGAAAATAATGAGATTTTTAATATGTACATATAAACACAGAGTGATTTGGGTGATGGTGTTGACTTGTATGTGGTCAATTCTTTGTCTATTTTTATTTTATTTTTTTTAAATCCTCAGCGAAGGATATGTTTATTGATTTGAGAGAGAGAGAAGGGTAGACAAACGTCAATGTGAGAGAGAAATACCAACTGGTTGCCTCCCACACGCGCCCCGAGCAGGGACTGACCAGGGGTCCCCCGGGGAGGGACCAGTTGTGAACCCCGCAGCCTGCTGGGCGGTCGGGGCCCCCAGAGCTGAGCTGCCCGGCAGGGCCAAGTCTGTGCTGTTCAGAAGGAAGCACCTCAGATACCGTGCCCCCCCAGTCTTCACAAGGACCCTGTCTGCTGGGCAGCTTCCGACATGGAACCCGCAAGAAAGTATTTGTTTACTCGTGCAAATTGGGCAATAAGGAAAAAAATGAGCTGAGAAATAGTGCATCTGATAAAACGTTCATTTGGTGGCAGGTTTGTTTGTTGGTTTGGTTTTTGCTTTTTGACTGAGGAAAAGATACAGCACAAAACACGCTGGAGCAGAGAGCACGGGCCGAGGGGCTGGGGCCGGAGGGGCCGGGTGGGACCCCCAGCAGGGGTCCCAGGGAAATGCTGCTGCTTTTCCAACAGTTCACCTGGCTTTCCGCCTGTGCCCCTTCACCTGTGCCCACGACCACGTCATCGAAGTCAAGAATCTTCTGAGCCTGGACACCACCCGTGTCTTTCCATTCTTCCTTTCTCTCTCTGACTCCCCTTCTTCCTCTCTAAATACTCTAAGGAACTTCGCGCCGTATTTGCTATGGAAGTGGGAGAAGAAAAATGTACATTTCCCTTTTCTTTTTTTTTATTGATAATGGGTACTGAATACTACTTTCCTTTGTATTGCCTGTGCATAGATAGAACAGTGTCAATCGGATTAGAAACTATCATAATAGTAATTCTTGGAGAGACTAAAAAGATTAACCCGTGCTTTAGGGGGGTGGGGAAAACCCAAACACTGAAATCCCAGGTGCTGTCACGACAGTGAAGAATCAGGACATGTGTTTACTCCACACGTTAGCAATACTGAGACAGGCAATAGTCGGCACCTGCTTGCGGTTAGAGACAAAAATCATGGCGGTTTGTTTTTGGTGATTTTCCTGCACTTTTATTTTCAATAACCGGTGGAAAAACTGAACGGAGAATGGAAGTAGCAGTCACCAGGGAATAGAAGCTGAATAGTGTCATTGGACAAGTTGACAGCATCATGTGCTGTCATTTAAAAATCCAGCCTCCCACTATGGTATTTTGGAAAAACCTCTGAACGGAGCATGAGCACTGCCCCGCTCCCGACCGACGCACACAGCTGCGTCCCAGGCTCCGGGTCCACGCCTGTTCGAAGGCACCAGGACGTCTCTCTCTGAGTCAGACCCCGGGGCCCGCTCCCAGGGTGTCTGTGGAGACACTCTTCCATGTACTTTGTTCTTCCCCGTGAGTCACTGGGTCAGGGCCCTAAGCTCTGCCACAAACCTCAGCATAGGAAATCCTGTGTGCTATGCCCTCCCCGGTCTGAGTCTTCGTGTGATGTTACAGGTCAGGAGCAATTGCTGGCAGTCAGGCAGCAAAACAAGCACCAGGTTCCAGAAAAAGAGAGAAGACAATGAATGCTGGAATGCAGCATTCACTCGCTAGCTGAAATACCAAGGAAACTAGGTCAACCAGGGGCCCACTTTGTCCCAGGCCTTCTGTAACTCCTATTCCTCGGGCAGCACGTAGGGGGCCTGCTGGAGACAGGAAAGCGCCTCCTCTTTTGTCCCTGGTTCCGCAGAAGACCCACCCCCCTTGGGCACCAACCGCAGTGGAGCCATGCATTGTTCCCGCACGCCTGGGCACGTGTGCGGCGCTGCGCTGGTCCCCAGTCACGCCCTCCGTGGCCCCCGGACCCCGGAGGTGGAGGAGGGTGGACTCTGTCCGTGAACCTGCAGGCAGCCCCGCTCCACAGATGCTCAGAGCTGGCACTGTTCCTACACTGACCGTGGCAGGTCAGGTCCTACCTGCATCCTCACGGCCCACCCACACGTCGGGTCACTGTAGTGTCTAAACAACCCTGACTGAGACCGTCATCTTGGAGGTTAGGGGATCTAGGCTCTTGAGAGATGCTGAGAGGGGAAGATTCTCCTGAGGTTTCGTAACTGCTTAGCATGAACGTTCAGGGTTGCATCAGAGCCTGAGCCTCTTGCTAAGGTTTCCTGTTGCCATGGCGGGGCCTGCGTCCTCAGCACTGGAAGTCGGGAGATGCGGGGAGCACAGCTACTCCAAATACGCCCTCGTCAGAGCCGCGCGTTCACAACGAGCCCGTTACCTGTGTCCCTTGCATTAGCAGGTGGACATCAGATGTGACACCTGTGTCCCTGGCATTAGCAGGCGGACATCAGATGTGACACCTGTGTCCCTCGCATTAGCAGGTGGACATCAGATTGACATCTGTGTCCCTCGAGTTAGCAGGTGGACATCAGATGTGACACCTGTGTCCCTCGCGTTAGCAGGCGGACATCAGATGTGACACCTGTGTCCCTCGCATTAGCAGGCGCACATCAGATTGACATCTGTGTCCCTCGAGTTAGCAGGTGGACATCAGATGTGACACCAGGCACTGGTGTGGACGGCGAGCAGCGCCTCCTCTTCCCCAGGCCCCGACAGCAGCACAGCCTCACGTGTGGGGCTTGTCGTAACCCTACGAGAACTGCACTGTAGGGCAGAACCCTCTACGCAGCAGAGGGTTTGCATTCCTGGCTGGACCTGCGGGCGTTGCTTTCGACCGGCCATCTCGGGGAGACGGGGGAGGCTGGAGATATGGGAGATGGGAGTGGCACCGGGGGGCGGTCTGCAGGCCTGCCCCCCACCGAATGCGTGCGCCTCCCCCAAACTCACGTGCTGGCCCTACCCGCACGGCAGGGGAGGTTAGGGTGAGGGGTCTTTTTGGAGGCAACTGGGTCATGAGGGTGCCGCCCTCACGAATGACATTAGTGTCCCTGCACAGAGGCCAGGGAGATAAACCTTCCCCGCCGCCACGTGAAGACGAGGTGGGAGGCGGCCGCCTGGGAACAGGCGGGAGTGGCCTGAACGCCGACTTGCTGGCATGTTATGCTGGGATGGGGAAGGGAAAAGGGATCCTCGCTGAGAGCTTGGCGAACTCAGGCTGGACGTTGCGATGCTGACCGGCGATCAGACGGCCGCACGCGGGGGCCAGAGCTGAGCGGCGCAGGTGCTGGCGGCGGCGGGCGCTGCGGGGGGAGCCCTGGACCGGCGGGCGGGCGAGCGAGCGCGTCTGGGGGCCACGTGGGCCCAGCCGCCCCGGAGCCCTGCAGCTCCTTTACACAAACGTGGTTTCTCACCCAAGTTCTGCTAATAAGTCCGGGGAGTCGCCTCTGATAGTTGGGCCATGTTTTACACCCCTCTTCCATTGGCAGCTACTTGATTTCCCCCCTAATTACAAAAGCAGTAACTTCTCCATAAAACTACAAATGATACAAACATGTTAACATGGAAAATAAAACATTCCAGCTTCGCGCTCCAGATCGTCACTGACTTCTGCTTAATGCCCAACCCCCCAACACATTTTCCTTTACAGGACAGGGAGGCGCCATCGTGACCCCGCAGCTAAGGAGGCAGGTTCCGGAGTCAAATCTCAGCTGCCACCTACCAGCTGTGTGACCGCGGGGCCGGAAGCCGACCCCGCGGGCCTGCGAGTGCTGCCTCCTCCTGTGATGAGCACCGTCTTGCGCTGTCATCTTACGACAGCGTGGATGAGTAGACACTGACACACGGACCTCAGGCCATGTGTCTACAGGCGCAGCTCTGCCTTTCCACATTGAGAGGCCTGGTACACGTACTTTGCGGGTGTACCCGGCGGGCTGAATCTCTCTGGCCTTGCTGTCTCCCCTGCGTTCTCTGGGCTTTTTCTCAGCCTTGCCCGCCACGTCGCAGATTGCTTGCACCTCGGTCAAGTTTTCTCCCTGCTGTTTCACATGAATTTAGTATTTCTTTAATGACGCTATTGTTAATAAATTTAAATGCGTGTGACAGCAACTCCGAAAGGAACTCAAGGGACAGAGTGACAACCTCCCCGCATCCCTGTCCTCAATCCCAACTAGAAGGTGTCACACCTGCTGTTTTCTTGTGGGTCCTTCCCAAGGTGCTTGTGTGCATGACCGAGTTACCACAAACAGTTCTACAGGGATGGTCAGTTTCACAGACTCTCTTTCACATTATCTTCATCATACACCTCGGACAGCCTTCATGATGATCGTATAAAGGCTTGTCTATGAGTTAAAAATATTGCTTAGAAGCCCTGGCTGGGGGCTCAGTGGATAAGGCACCAGCCTGCGAACCCAAAGGTCATGGGTTCAATTCCCAGTCAGGGCACATAGCCAGGTTGCAAGCCAGGTCCCCAGCCAGGTCTGCAGCTGGAGGCAGGTGAAAGGCAGCTGTACATGGATGTCTCGTTCCCTCTCTGCCTCCCTCTCTTCCTCTCTCTCGGGAAATAATAAATAAATCTTCAAAAAACAAATATTGCTTAGAAAACAAAGATGCCACTTAATTAAGTACAATAGAACAATAAAGAACTACGGAAGAAAAATGGTTTTATTAGTAATTAGCTATATGGATTTCTCTGGGCCTCAGTTTTCTCACCTATAAAATGAGGAGGCTGGAGCAGAGAACCTAAAAAAAGTTCCTTCTGACTGTTAAGAACAAAGCAAATTTATATGATGTTGGTTTCCTCTGTAAAACCAGTAAACATCACGTGTCAGAGTGCGGAGTCCACGGGGCGACGGGCTGAGGAAAAACGGCACGTCTCACGGGGAGGGGGCTCAGGCGTGCAGCTTCCGGGACCAGCTGTGATGCGAAATGACTCAGTTCTGGAAAAGTAACCCTGGAACCAGAGGGCATAGCGCTGACCCCTGGTGCTTTAGCATATGAACAGGATTGCAAGTGGAGGCAGGCATTTTCCAGAACCTCATCATGTTGTAGTCATTTCTGGAAACCAAAGGTCTTAAAAATAGGAATAGTTCTACAGAAATCAAAGGGGAATAACAAAGTGATGAAACCCAGGAGCCTATGAAAATGTGGGAAATGAGTAAACCCACGGAGTTGGAAAGGCAAGAAACACAGAGGGAAGGAGTCTAGGATGGTCCACGGAGTAACAGCAATTTAAAAAAGTTGCTGAGGCCCTGGGCTGGTAGCACAGAGGATAAGGTGCCGGCCTGCAAACCTAAAGGTCGCTGGTTCGATTCCCAGCCAGGGCACATGACCAGGTTGCAAGCCAGGTCTCCAGGCAGGTCTGTAGCTGGAGGCAGGTGAAAGACAACCACACACTGGTATCTCTTTCCTCCCTGCTTCTCTCTCTTCCCCTCTCTCTGAAAATAATAAATATAATCTTTAAAAAAAAGAGAGAGAGAGAGAGAGAAGAAAAAGTTGCTGGCACCAACGTAAAAGGAAGAAAATTAAACTGCACTCAGGAAATCCAGCTTGAGGAGGGGTGGAATGCATTACAATTCAGTTTGCAATCACCAAAAATAGGTGAATTATTTAATTCTCTTTGGCAAGTATCCTGACATGGGAATTTGAGGCTCTGTTTTTCTTTTACTTTGCCTAACTTTCTATTTCCCAGAATAAAAAGCAATGATAAATTACAGGTCATCTCAAAGGACTGGATTAAGTCTCAAGATAGTGTCTGGCCGATTCCCGCAAGAAAGCACCTCCGCACAGAACTGGCTACCGCGAGTCAGGCCGCTCATGCCGCGCCCACGGGCATCTCTGGTGAATGACGCTGCTTTATCTGAAGACAGGGTGTTCCCTACGCTCCCAAGGGCAGGGCCCTCGACGGCCCTGAGTCCCTCCAGGTCACTCAGTGTCCCGAAGCTCAAGTTGCCACGTGAGCGACCGCAAGGTGAGCTCCCTCCAGACGGCCGCCCGGTCGGGACAGAGGAGGCGGCCGCACCCCAGGGCCCTCCGGACCCTGTCATCGCCGCCCCTCCCCCAAACACAACCCCGACTCCTAACAGGTTTGTAGACATGTTTCTGAAATTGCCAAAAGATGGTTAAACCGTAGGTTCTTTTGGTGCGAGTAGCATGTTGAAACCGAGGTGTTCGTCACCCACAAAGTCCCCCACGTTCCAGCGCTGTTTCAGTGGGTTTTACGAGCCCTGCGCTTGGCTGCCATCAGGGGTACCTCACTGCAGTCCCCTCCATTCCCCCAGGGCCCCCAGCGGCTGGGCCTCCCAGCCTCGGCCCCACCGGCACGGCCTGCGCTTTCTGGCTTCCACTCGGCACCGGGCCTGCCAGGCGCACGTGCTGTGTTCAGTCTGTTCTGAGTGCAGGTTGCTGATTAATTTTGGTGCCACACACAACATGCATGGTTTCGATGATAAAGACACAGGAGCGCCCACCGATGTGCAGGCCCCATGCAGGGGAACGCACGGCAGGCTCACCTGGGGAAGACGCCACCCGGCCAGGCAGAGGGCCTGGGAATCTGCATTTCCACGTGTGACCCATGTGTTTCAGAAACACTGCAGGAAACCAACGCCTCCCTCTAAGACAACAGAGGACTTCACCAACATGCTTCTGAAGAGGAAGACACAAGGCTAACTGAAAACATTTTAACACACTCACAGGACACGAAGCAGACGTTTCCCTGGAGGGATGAGGGCCAACATGTGTGACATCTGCCTCCTTCCTCTCAACTGGTGTGAGCCCGCAGCGGAGCCTGCTGTGCAGAGGGAAACGGCCTCCTCTCCGTAGACCCGAACCAGGCGCGGCGCTGCCCACAGTCAGAAAGTCCCGCTTGGCCTGCCACTCCTCTCGGACGGTGGGCAGCCTCCCTCACGCCACCAGGGGGACGCACTGGTCACCTCTGGAACACACGTCCTCACACAGTGCAGTGTGAGGGTCGCGACTGTGTGTGATGGGGGAGGACCCGGGGGGAGCCCGGCATCAGCACCGCACCTGCCCTGGGGCCCGTCCCTGGGGTGGCTCCTGACGGCAGTGCTTTGCGTGGGACCCTGCCCGAGCTCCCCTCTTCGCAGCGGATCGCCCTCCACTAAGGTGGGCATCTTCTGTTCCTGACCTGCTGCAGGACTGTAGACCCGACCTGCACGTTTGTCACCTTAGCGGCTGGTCGCCATCAGCAAACTAGGTTTGGCGATTTGGTGGGTTAGTTCCGTACATTAGATGACGTTATAGTTGTCTGACTACACTGATAAAATTTTTAAACAAAAATTTAATTTTAGGATAGTTCAGATGTACAGAAAAGCTGTTTTTACATAACCGTAATATTATCTCAAGTTCTGCCTTTTAATTTGTCACTATTTATAACTTGTTCATGTGTTGAAGTATTTTATATTTCTGGTTGATTTGTGTTCTGCATCTGAACTTATTGATGTGGCTGTAACAGCAACAGATCGAAGTTAATTATTCCTGGCATTAAAAAAGTTACATCATTTCCTGTTGTATTACTTCTGGGTGGCAACCAAGTAAGGCATTACAATGGTTTGATGTATATAATTTGATCTATATAATTGGCCACTTTTGAAACCACAATTTCAGTCTGGCCTTATCATTATACTCTTTTAAGGAGCAATTTAAAAATATTTTTGTCCTCTTTAAGCGAGTTTCACTATCACTCAAAATCTGTCAGGACTTAAACTGGCAACAAGAATCTTAACACTCAGCCCTGGCTGGTGGGGCTCAGTGGATGGAGCACCAGCCTGTGAACCAAAGGGTTGCTGGTTCAATTCCCAGTCAGGGCACATGCCTGGATTGCGGGCCAGGTTCCCAGTTAGGGGCATGTGACAGGCAACCACACACTGATGTTTCTCTCCCTTTCTTTCTCCCTCCCTTCCCCTCTATCTAAAATAAATAAATAAAACATTAAAAAAAAAAAAAAAGAATCATAAAATTCAGAGCTGGATAGTGTAGTAGGGAGGACTGCATTCCACCCCAATTTCAGGGTGCGAGGCCAAGACCTTGGGTCACCTTCCCAAGGCCCAGCAAGGTCACGGCAGAGGTGGGACTGGGACCCAGGCCTGCGCTGACTGTCCGGGTCCACAGCGACCTGAAAGGAGCTGCTTTTTACTTTTCCTGTCCTTAATTCACGCCAACCCAAACGAAAATCATCTCTCCTTTCACCCTGTGGGTTTCAAACCAGCAGGCCAAAAATTTAAGAGCAGAAGAGTGGAAGTTTGCCACCTACAGGTCAAAAGAAAGAAATCTTTTAGGTTTTTCCAGGCCCATTCTGATGACCTTGGGAAGCACTCTGGTGGGCAGTGGGCGAGCAGCCCGCCACCACCCTGGACACGGGCTGTACCGGGATAAAGGGGCACTGCTGTCACTGCCCGCACTGTCAGCCCAACACGTTTACACCATACCTCCCTCCGGTAGCAGAAAAGAGCGAGAAGACTGAACGGTATGAGTCCACGTTAGAAAGGCACCAAAACGTCGCCCAGCAACTGGGAACATCTTTCCCGGCAGACGTGCCCCTCACAGCTGAGGCATATGTGAACGGGCAAGGAAACCCTAGCATGATGTCAGGAGGGCCCAGAGGTAACCATTTGGAAAAAGTCCTTTGACAGTTTATGGGGTCGACTAAAGTAAACTCAAGAGGGACGGAAGATTCCAATGTGAAAGGTGAAGACCATGAAACTACTAGAAGTCTCCAGGCGAGCACAGTGACCTCAGGGCTGGGAACACCTTTCTCAGTGTAACATCAAAGGGAGGAAATGGTAGACATTTTACAAACATTAAATATAAAAAGAAACGTTACTATTCTGGGCACCCCCAGGGGTGACCCCGGCAGACGTCCCACAGGACACTTGCTGCCTGTCCCCTGGGCCTCCCCACCCCAGGGGTCGCCCGGGAGCAAACCGGCCCCCTGGTCGCTATCTCAAGCGCTCCCAGAAACAGCTGCTGAGAGGCCACAGGGGAAAACTCACTTTAAAATCAAGAGAAAGCAGGTGTTTTAGAATGGCTCGTTGAGAAGTATTTTAAATGTTTACGGGGTGTCACCGAAACCCAGTATGTTGTCACAAGTCTCACTGCCACCTGGAACTTTTCAAGCCACTGACGAGACTTGAGCTGAGGGGCGGTTCCCGCTGCTGCTCTGAGTGGAGCTGGGGGAGCCCTGGGGTCAAGGTGGCCCGGGTCCTGCAGGCCGCAGTGCCCGGGCGCAGCTTCGCTAGACCCCAGACGCCACTGAGGACAACGGAGGGTCACCCTCCTCCTACCGACCAGGCTCAGAGCTGCCAAGGGGACGCACAACCCTTGCTGGGCTGAGCCGAATTTCAGCCCCGCGACTGCCAAGATCTGTCTTACAGGTGACACTTCGCGTCTCAAAGGCAAGTATGACGAGATTTTACTAACACACGCAAATACCAAGTTTACAAAAAGCCTATCACGTGAAGTGAAGCCTACCTACATTAACATGAATAACCTGTGCTGTGTTTTAGTAAAACCTGAATTCATAGTATACAGGGCAGTGTCAACAGCTACTTGAGTAAAATATTTTATTTTTAAAAAGTTCAACACGCAACAACATCATGCTAACTTCAAACAAGGGCAAGAGATACACACATACAGCAGGAACGATCTGTGTAAGGTTTTCACGTGAGCACATTTCAGACAACCATCAAATCAAACATCAGTCTTTCACCCCAGCATGAGGACAATTAGCTGGCACCCTCTAACACGTCTGAATCACCTTGGATTTCGCCGCGTATGGCAACAACCACTGCTTGGTGACACTGCCTGTGTGACTTAACCAAGTCTCTGTGACGGTGACTCATGCCAGGCTTCGCAGCAGGTCCCGGCGCCGAGGGGCCGGCCCGCGTGAGGGGAACGGGCCGGGGAAGGTCTCCCCATCAGGATGCCAGCTGCCTTCTGACTCACCACCAAAGATCAGCAAGTGGGTCACAGCTCCCCTGCATGGGCCATACGGGATATCGGTCTGAGGCTACGTTCTGGCCAATAGACTATTGATCCTCGGAATGTACAGCCGGCTGAGTTCAGGCCCTGGGGATCTGGCTGAGGGTGGAACTGCAGCCCTAACTAATGGCTACAGGGGACCAACCGAATGGAGCTGTTCTCCCCTAAACCACCTGTTGTCATGTTAACCGGAGCAGCCAGCGAGGTCGCACTCACCTGGAAATTCCAGTCGGGCTGGGGCGCCACTGGAAGAGGCTGGGGCGGGAGCTCCTCACGCACTTCCCCGGGGCTCCAGCTCATGCTGGGCGACCCTGACGCGGACGCGGCCCTCCCCTGGGACCAGCTGCAGGCTCTGCTCGTTCTGCCCCTGCCCGCAGTGATGCCCACGATCTGTGCACCTTCCCTGCAGCGCCACCCACGGCGCTGGCTTCCCTCGCTGGCCCTCTGCGGGCCTCCCGTGGGGCCCGGGGCCATAGGGACGGACGCGGAGCTTGGGCTACTCTTTCTGCTGCGAGGAACGGGGGTCCCCTGTCTCCTGTCAAAGTGTCTCGGTTATCCTGGGGCATCCCGATCCCACAAAAAAGCAAGAGCGACCTTGCGAGCCTGCAACCAGGGGGAACCTCAGACCCCGGACAGTTAGCAACAGACATTAAAGATTTCTCCTTGGAGATAGCCAGCATCTTGGACACGCTGACTTGGCTGCGGGGAAACATTACGCGCGTGCGTGTGACAAAAGACGAGACCCCAAGACAGCCGGTGACGCTACAGAAACAACAAGCCCTCCGACCCCCGGGATTTTATCTGCGTGTGCCCGGGTCCGGTGACGATCTCAGCGTCTGTCTGAAGCACCACCAGCACCAAGTCCAGGGCCTGGCGCCATGCCTCCAGCTTGGCCGTGACAACGTCGTAAACTCTTGGCGTCTGTCCCAGTTTACCTGAACTGCCTGCGTGAAAAATCCCGCCACTTAGTTCACCGTGTTCATTCAAGACGTAGGACGAAGGGGAGCCCGAGGCCAAGGCCTTCTGCAGGTGATGCTGAACGAAAGTCCCGGCGTCCAGTTCTGACGCGTGGCTGGCGGCGTTGCACGCCAGAGTGGAAAGGTACCTATGCCACCCGCTCGCCAGGCCCTGGAGCACCGTGGGCCTGTGGAGTGCCAGCGAGGGGGCCAGCCAGGAGGAGGCCCGCCGGAGCCCCCCGAGACAGGCCCGGTCTCCCGCGGTCACGGGCTGCGTGGCGAGGACCTGTAGGTGGCTGAGACACAGGAGCTCCACCGCGCCACCCCCGAGGAAGACCTTTCGATCCTTGAGGGCGCAGTGCAGGCGATGGGCGCAGGCCCAGAACCTGTCCTCTGCGCTCTGCACCTGGGCAGGCGCCCGGCACGCAAGCACCACGGTGACCAAATTAATCCCTTCTGTCTTCAGCACGATGGCCATCTTGTGGGCCCCCTCGCCCACCTCCACGGGCGCGCCTCTCCAGAAGGTCACACGGACGCCGCTGCCCACGGCACCCTCGTTCACCTGCGTCACGTAGGCCACCTGCGCAGCTCCGGAAGCCTCGGCGAAAGCCTGCATCACGCTGCCCTGCACCGAGCCGATGACCAGCCGCTGGCTGTGGGCGCACCGCTCCACCAGCCGCTCAGACACGCTGCCCCGAGCCAGGACCAGGCGCACGCCCAGCCGGGCCAACACCCGCAGCACCTGCTGCGTCCACAGGTCCTCGCGGCCGTCCTGGGGAAGCTGCTCCGAGCGTCCCAACACCGTTCTCACGTTCGCAGCCTGGTGAAACCCCGGGTGGCGGTAGGTCTCAGTGAGGTCCCCCTCGAAGAGGGCCACCCGGAGAGGCTGGCTCTGGAAGCCCTCAACCAGAGCCGTCCTCGACAAGGGCACCTCGGTGACGTAGCCTGGACAGACACAGGAAGAAGCTCCGGGGAAACTCGGTAAACAGCAAGTGAAGACTCTTGAAATGTCAAACGTGAACGGCACTGTCCGGCCACCAGGGCACACACTCGCCTGCCGGTGCTGGTGCTGCAGCCGCGCGGCGGCTTCCGCCAACTTCATGCTGTCGGCGTCCCCGTGACTCAGGCCGGCCGCCAGCTGGGCCAGGCTGTCGCACCCGTGAGCCTGGGGAGCAGCTGCCCCTGGTCCCAGACCCCCACCGGGTCTGCTCGCCTGGTCACCCCCGTCTGCCCTGTGGCAATGCCTGCTGTGGGTCAGCGCCGGCCTTCTGCAGCGGGGGTCTGCAAGCAGAGGGCTTCTCCAAGTTGTAGGGGTCGGGGACGTGTTTTCATCTGCTCCAACCACTGCCTGGGATCTGCTGGGTGCAGCGGGCTTAACAGGCCTCCCAGGAGAACTGGAAACAGCCAGTGACGGAGAGGCAACGCCGCTGGGAGCACCCTCTTTCGCTACCGGGCCAGGCTCTGCAGAGGCCTGCGCCCAGGGACACAAGCTGGCGCGCAGTGACTCGGGCCCGGAAGGCGTCTCTGTGCTGCCTGCGTGGCCGATGGCGCTGTGGACAGGCACCTGAAGGGCGACCACCGCCTCGGTGCAGGAGGCCAGGCCTTCCGACATGCCCGCCACGATGCAGGGCACAGGGACACCCCGGTGAAGACACTCGTCAGCGGCGCGGCTCCACGCCCCAACCAGCGACAGCAGGGTGCTGGCCCCGGACCCGTGCGCGTTCCTCTGCGCCTGCACAGCTTCCCAGAGAAGCTGCCCCACGGCACCGGACAGATCCAGGCTTTCCAGCAGCCTCGCTGCTGAGCTGACCAGCACGCTCCCGCCACCCTCTTCATCGACAACAAACTTGGACGACTTCACAGGGCCCAGGAGGGCCCTGCCCGCCTGCGCCAAGGCTGCGAGCTGCTGCAGTCCCACGTGCCTGCATGGGTGCGCACCCCGGCCGGCCTCCCAAGTCATCACCTGCAAGTGAAACGGACAGCTGGACTCGGCTGAGTGCAACTCACCCAGGACGGAGTGGGGTGTGCCCCCCCGCAGGCCTCCCTCGGGTTGCTGAACGGCGCTGCCTAACAGACCCAACCTGCAGGGGGCTGGAGGGAGGAACCGGTGCCACGCAGGCAGCGCTGGCACAGAGCGGGTGCCTTACACACGTGCTACGCCACTCCCAGCGCCGCCTCCGTGCGTGGCCGCATCGGGCCTGTCTGCCCACCCTGCTGAGAACCGAACAGGCCAGGGCCAGGCCGCAGGCAGGGGCGGCCTAAGAACGTCCTCTGGCTACTTGGGAAGGTGGGGGACAGATTTGGTTACTGGTTAGAACAGGGAAAGGAAAAACAGCACTATTTACAGGAAGTTCAAGAGCAACTGGACTTTTCCCACATCATGTTCAGAATTCCCAGCTAAAACTTACAGGAAGAAGTTGCAAGAGAGAGACTCTAGCCCAACAAGAAGAACTTCCTAAACCAAGTATCACTTCGTCGCAAAGCTGTCTTTGCGGGTAGGAGCTCTCAGTTAACGCTGAAACTGTAGGTAATGTGAACGTCTACCTCTCACACGTTATAATTCTTCAAGTAATATTTTTATCACAATTTTAAAACTCCAAACTACCAAAGTGCACACCACCCTCAGAGCTCCTCCCCCAGCACGGGCCCAGCACGGGGACCATGAGGGGGCACACGGTGCCGCTGGAAGCTGAGGAGCACGCACCGGGGTTCCGGGCACGCCTGGGACAAGCAGGAGGCCGCGCAGGCCTTTCCCAACAAGCAGCTCCCTCCGGACTCTCCAGGACCAGGGGAAAAGCTAGCCCAGTCCAGGAAAACACGCAACGGGCAGTTTCTAATGCTCCTTTGTGGAACGCCCGGTCCTGTAAAATAAAGTAACTCCTGATACACGCAAGCTTAACCCTGGACGGCATCACAAGCCTGACCCATCAAGTCTCACAGCTCCCTGCTGCCACCACGCCTTTGCTGTCCTTCGCCCCTTGCCGGGGACATTCATTCTCTGCCCACCCGGTTCAGCTACCCATTTACCGGTTGCTACCCTCACCCTCAAAAGCCCTTGTCCCCCTTTTGGTCCATCTTACTCACCTTGCAAAGCTGTTAATCTTGACGAAATCTCCTCCGTCTACTCCATGCTGACCCTGGGGCAGCTGAAAATGAACAGAAAACACACATGACCATGCTGATGGGTGTCAAACGGCCTTTACCACTGCCTGGCAATCTAGTCCTTGGTACTGTATACATAGTAGGGTTATTGCTTTCTGGGTTCTATTTTTGGAAGTGTTGCCTATCACTGAGTACAAAAGAAAAAAATTTATATTGCTTCTAAGAGCTTTAGAGTTTACTCTTTTTAAATACGGGGATGAAATTTACGTAACAAACTTAACCATTTTAAAGTGTGCAACTCTGTGGCGCTGGGTACCTTCACCACGTTGTACGACCACCCTTTACCTAGTTCCAAAATATTTCCATCACCCGAAAAGTGTTGCAGCCAGAAAGCAGCCCCTCCGCCACCTCCCCGCCCCCAGCCCCCCGCAACCACCTTCCTACGGGGAGTTCACATCGTCCTCAGCCGGCAGGAGGCTGACCTTGGCCGTCCCGCACACCCTGCGTCCTGGGCACCGAGGCTTCCAGCACCCGCAACCCTCCGCGCCCCCGCCCCGCCCCGCCCCGCCCCGGGCCGGAGAACGCGGGCACCACGCCGCCTAACTCGGGCCCTCGAACCTGGGGAAGGGAAGTGGACAAGGACCCCGCCCCAGGCCTCCTGGAGGCCAAGGGCAGTCCAGCGGCGCATCCTCTCCGCCCCGCTCCACGCGCCGGCGTTACCCGAAGCTGGGCCGTCTCACCGGGGCCCAGCGCGCCCTCCGCGCCCCCTGGACCCGGATCCCCATCCCGATCCCGGCGCCAAGCGCATCGAAAGCAAACGGGGCTCCCCACGGCGCCTCCCCGCGGCGGCCCCTGGAAGCACCGCGCTGCTAACCTCGCTCTGCTCTCTGGCCCACCGGCGGCCCGGAGTCGCGTCCCACCGTCAGGCGGGCTCTGGGGGCACAAGGACACCCCGGCACGCAGGGGAAGTCGCCCCTCGCCCGCACACGGCTGGCGCCGCCGGGAAAAGGGCTGAGGGGGCCGCGCGGCTGCGCCTGGTTGCTAGGAAACCAGACCGAAAGTTCCGCCTAAAGGTAAAGGGGCAAGGCAAGGCATCCCGCTATTGGTCAATGGCAAACAGGGGGCTGGCCTTAGGGCCTTCTTCCCTGACCATTGGGTAACGTGACTATCAATCAGCAGTGGAGCGCGGAGGGGCGGGGCTGCCGGAGGCCGCGGCGGCCTTGGCAACGGCTGGGAGCCGGGACCTGCGCTGGAGCCGGGCTGCGCGAGCGGCCGGCCGGCCGGGCTGCGGGCGGAGGGCGGCGCATGGTGAGTGCCGCTGCGGCCCGGCTGAGGTTCCTGCCCGCGGCGAGGGAGGAACACGCACGAGCCGCCTCCTTCCCTGGTGCTCGGGGGTGGTTGGCTCCCCTCCTCCCGTTGCTAAGTCAGGCCCGCCCGCGGCCCCGGGAGGGAAGAGTCGGTCCTCCACCCGGCTCCCCGCGCCGCCCTCAGCCGCGATCACCTCCCGCCCCGCGGGGTCCCTGTGGGAGACGGAAGCCGCTCGTGGGCCAGAAAGGAGTTAAGTCCAAAGAAAATGCCGATGGTGCCCCCAGGGGAACCAGCGCTCCGCACGGGCCGGAAGCTGGGGAGCCCGCGGCGCGGACTCAGAGGCCGGCTGCCGCCGCCACCGACCCGGGCAGCGGGGGTGAGACGCGGGGTGAGGCCGCAGAAGAGACCCACGCTTGCAGGTGCGAAAAGGCGAAGAGCAGCAAGACGACCGCCACGGTCGCTGGACGCCGTACGTGGCCCGACGTGCCTTCTCACTCAGCTCCCCTGAGTGGTTTTCCACCTGGAAAGTGGGGTTTTCCATTCCTCGGCCTCTGCAATACGGGGAGGTGGGCCGGAAGGTGGGGAGGGGTTTTATGATGTTCCAATCAAGCGTACCCCACAGTGTCAGTTTTAGGATGAGGCATTTAGGCATCATGGAAGCGCAGGTGCTCTCAACACTGCTTTTCAGATGGGGACCCCAAGTAGGACGGATTGTGTTCCCACACCCCCCTAGCGCGGCACCTTTCCCTCGTCTCCGCCTCTAAAGGCGCTAATTTAAAGGAAAAAGTTAATGGAAAAAATATTTAAAAAACAGGCTTTCAGCCCAGATATTAATAACTAAAGCAAAATGTTAGCAAGGGGGAAAGGGGCACACTGCTCAGGTTCACCATATAGTAGAAGATAACACTTGACAAGGAGTCTTCCGTGTGGTTAGCGCACATCAGTTTCGTCAATTATTCTGGTTCTGCTTGCTTTTCTGGTTACATAGCTTATCACTCACCCACATGTGTGTGTTTACAGGCATCCAACAGCCGTACAAGTTCAGACGGATGGAGGAAAAGAGCAGCAAAAACTCAACTTAACGAAACTCAAAAACAAGAGATTAAAGAGGCCTTTGATTTATTCGATGTTGATGGGTCTGGAACCATAGATGTAAAAGAACTGAAGGTCCAGAAGTTACTTCTAATGCTAAAACGTTTAAAACCCTATCATTTACTTGTGGCATTTTTAAAGTCTAACAGCAGCCTTCTGAAAGCTGCTGGACCAGTGCAGACAGCTGCCTCCCTCACCAAACAGTATCTAGTTAGGCATTTTATTCTTGTTTTAGAAAGGGATTGTCCAAAGCTCAAGGTGGGGCAGTGATTTATCCTGCAGCACAGGAAGTGGGCTTGGAAGCCTGCTGACATCACTTCCCAGGTTTAGAATTTGTCCACAATGAAAAGAAAAAGAGAGGGAGGGAGTGGGGTCAGTAATTAGTAGGGAATTTAAACACTAGGAATGAGGTCAGTCTCATGCGATAATTTATTTGCTTCCTATTTCAGATTGCGATGCTGGCCTTGGGATTTGAACCAAAGACAGAAGAAGTCAAAAAACTGATAGCTGAAATCGACAAAGGAGGAACTGGCACCATTAATTTTGAAGACTTTTTTGCCATGATGAGTGTAAAAATGGTATAGTAGGGATTGTGTTTTTCAAAGAAATACCTTCTACCTTTTTCTTTTCGTTGAAGCAATCAGGTTTCATGGAAGGGTTGAAACAGGAACAGCAAGGTCCTGGGGTTTAGACAGGAACAGCAAGGTCAGAGATGTTTTCTGGGTAGTGATGAGGATGGTCCACTGCGCAGAAGAGGATTTTTCTTAGGATATCATGGGATATATGGATGGAGAGAGAGTGGGGTAGGCAAGCTGAAGCCTTGAATTCCACTCATGTTTATCGAAAGCCTATTTTTGCCAGGCGCTATTCTGGGAACACCAAATGAGACAACTTCCTCGCTCTGTTGGAGCTCACACTGTTGTATTAGGGCTCAAACACTCTTTACCACCCTGCACCCCTTCACTTCCACACACCCCAAGGGTGAGCACCTTGAGCCAGACGTGAGGGTGCTGGCACAGTTTTAAAAGGCAGCGCGGAAAGGTCAGCCTGAGCCCAGACACCTGGTCTACTGCTCTCCACCTCAACGCCCTGTAAGTCCAGCTTCACAGAATAAATACATGAAAGACCAGTAACATGTTACTCTATTTTTAGAGTGAAAAAGATGAAAAGGAAGACCTGTTGAAGGCTTTCAAGTTATTTGATGATGATGATACGGGAAGCATAACGTTAAACAATATTAAGAGGGTTGCTAAGGAGCTTGGGGAAAAGTTCACAGATGATGAACTTCAGGTAAATTTTACCTCATTTTAAAACTAATAATTATATAGAATTATATAATATAATTTATAGTTGCAGCCTTAATTGTACTCATAAAGACATCTAAAATGAAAGTATATTTTGAGGGTATATTGGAATATTCATATGTATTATTCCATTTTAATAGATTTTACATCATATTTACATTTTGTTTTACAGGAAATGCTTGATGAAGCTGATCGTGATGGGGATGGAGAAATAAATGAGGAAGAATTTTTGAGAATGATGCAAAAGACCTGTCCTTATTAATACCATTTTTTGTTTGCTTGTTTGCCTCTTCTGGGGGTGAACAAATTTGTATTTGTCATACAGTTTCATAATACCTGAATATTCATTTTCAATTTTCAGCTTATATGCACAAATTGGTCTCTTGACATCTAATCCATGTGAGAAGTTACCTGTTTCTACCAACATGATGTTCAATCTCCAACATCAAGAAACAAAATGAACTGACTTCCTTGAACCAGGAATCCAAGAACAGCATTCATCCCAGCTGCTCTTTTTAGAGCATGGGTCCAAAGACTGTCAGCTTTTTTAACTTTTAATGAAATTGGCCCGATATGCAAATGACTTCGGCAAACCAGCATTACTTTCCCTATTATTTTCTCTTTCCCTATTATCAGCTCTTTAAAAACGGATGACCATTTGCTTTTCCAGCAATGACTCAGATCGTCAAGTGTTAAATGAAGCTGGCTGGCACTTGCATCAGCCAGATTCCCCTGCAAGTTTGACCCCATGAGTTAGCATCTCTGTGTTTAAGGTCAATGTCCTAGGGCAGGGTTTTCTCTGTTATCTCAGTTAATATATTACAGCTTGGAAGCTGGTAGTAATAACTTCAACTACTTAAGAGGAAATGGAAAGTTCAAGGAACTGAAATTTTTAATTGTCCCATTATCCATAGGTACTAAATAAAACGTGGATTTAAAATTTTGTGTCTTTCAATATGCTGCTTCTGTGTGGATAGAAACTCTCAGGGTAAGTGTATTTCTAACTCATTTAACGCTGACTGTTGTCATTTTCCTGTCTTGGTCTGGTGTGGCAGAGCCCAGCTCCGGGCAGCAGCTGGCCTGGCCTGCCCTTCCCCAGTGGGCCAGCTCGGTGCCCCCCAGCCCCTGACAGCCGTGTTCCCCCGGCTCCTCTTGACGCCGAGCTGCAGGGGCAGAAAAGAGGTGACAGATGCCACTTGTGGGACACACACTCTTCCTGAACCCAAGCAATACCCTTTGGAGCCAGAAAGGCTTGTAGCATACATAACTTTGACTGCCCCACCCGAAAAATAAAATCAAACCTGATTTTAAAATGGGCAGGGGACAGAAACACTATTCCCAAGAAGGCCTACAAATGGCCAACAGATAAACGGAAAGATGCTCAACATCACCAGTTCTACGGGGGATGCCAGTCAAAACCTGGGCGAGATCCACTTCACGCCGTGTCCCCTTATCAGCGACACAACTAACAAGGGACGGGAGAGGGGTCCCCCGCCAGGGTGCCGCGCCCTCGCCTGGCTGGGACTCAGGCCGGCCGTGGCCGCAGCGGCCTGACCAAGCTCCTGCTCATTTTAACCAGAAAACGTCATGTCTAAGGTTGCCCATTTGTTAAGTGGGTGACCGAGGGGAGTGCAAGTCGAACCCCTTGAGCAGCGTGGCCCCGAGCTCGGGAGCAGGTCCCGGGGAGGGAGCGCAGCGCGGCCGCTAGGGGGCGCCGCGGGCCCGCCGAGGGGAGGCGCGCGTCCCTGTCGGCTCGCGTTGCTCAACGTCCGTTATGAGTGGAAAGATTTCTCAAAAGGTCAAAATGAAAGACTGTTTACCAAGCATAACTTGAGGGGAAAAGGAAGGTATGGAAAGGGAATTATTCTTGAACTCACCTCCTGACTAACGACTCATGTGAATGAAAAAATCAAAAATTTCATTTCTCAATAAAACCAATCCAACACTATTCAGAATGTAGACTTACAGGAGGAAAATATGTTACTTGGAGATTTTAAAACATCATTGCCCCTCCAATCTAAGTTCGAAGATGGCTGACGGCTTCCTCTTATTTATGAGGCAAGACTTCCATGGCTTCGTGTGAAAGTGACTAAAAAGCACACGAGTGTTGACCCTAGTCACTCCGGGAAGCGCAGGGTGTGACTTGGGACAGGTGCTTTCCACCCGGCACACCTACCGACGGTTGGCGTTTGTAGGGACCTAAGTCTTGTCACCTGAACAAGAAGGGAATGTTCAATTCAGCAGCTTCTGACAACTAGGTTAGCGAGCTGCTCTAGAAACCCATCAGCATCTTCCTTTCCCCTCCAGCAACTCCAGGCCCTCAGGGAGCCTGTGGGAGAGTCAGGGTTGTCACCTTCCAGGCCTCCAAGTAAAGATACAACTCATACGTGGAATCTGACGACTAAAATAAGCTAACAACATAGGGGGGAAATAGATTGGAAACCGCCCTGGCCAGGTGGCTCATCAGTTGGAGCGTCACCCTGTCCCCAGAAGGTCAGGGCACAGGCCTGGGCTGCAGGTTCAGTCCCTGGTTGGGCGCGTAGAGAGGCAACCAGTGGTTTCCCTCACATGGGTGTTTCCCTCCCGCTCTCCCTTCCCCTCTCCAAAAATCAACGAATAGGTCCTTGAATGAGAGGTGTTTAAAAATTAGCACTCTAAGTCCAAGTGTACGTAATGTGCTTACATAGATAGAAATATGGTGCCCAGGTGATATTATACCGTATAATGCAGCATCAGACAGAAAGGAAGGGTGCGGTCATGTGGACATTTCGGCACCTCCTGGGCTGTATAATTGATAGGAACAGGTAGGCTCTGAAGTCTTCACAGATGAAACTTATTCCATTTGTTTTAGCCCCAAACACCCCAGTTTTGATTCAAGTGCAATGTTTTTTTTGTTTTGTTTTGTTTGTTTCACACTTAACAAATGACATCTATAGACCCTGTTTGGAGGAAAGTGACACATTCAAAAGAATTAACAATATATAAACAAAGCCAACATTCACAGTCAAAATGAATTGTGTTGTGGAATAAGGTCCCTTAAGTGAATTTTAAGCTAATGAAAAAACAGGTACACTGTATTACATGATCTCTTTTCTGTCTTTCTATTAAAAATATAGAAGTCTCTTTTACTTGTCTTGGAAATGTATTGTAGGTAAGTCAAATGTCACGCCATTTTAAAAATTAGAGCTAAGAAACCTCTGACTGTGAGGGGTACCCCATCCGTGCTCCTTGCTAAACACCCTTGAGCTGTGTGTCCTGTGCTGTGTTCAAAGGTGAGAAGCAGAGGGGCCTGGCTTCATGTTGTCTCTGCTACCCAATCATAGGGGCCCCTTCCTGCCCAAGGGACCAGAGTGCAGGCACCCCTTCCACCAGCCCTGTGGGGACTATCACAGAGGCACCTGGCTGGAGGACACAGCACAGACAGGTGCCCAGTGTGTGAAAGAAGAGACCGTTACACGAATAATCTTATCAAGACAAGAGTTGGCATGAATTTTGGTCGATTATATAAGCAAGGAGGCTGAGGCTTTTCTATTTCTTATTTTTTGGCAAATAGAAACAAGGGCCCATGGCTTGCTTTGGAAATCACTGCAGAGGGGTCACAGCCCAGACAACGGGAAAGGCAGCCCTTGGAAGCGGAGCAAGAGTAGGAAGGACCATGTTCTTACCCACGGTGTGTGGGCGTGGGTACACCTCCCCCAACTGCGTTTTTGGTAAATATGTATAGCATGGAATTATGCCTAAGTTGTGTCTTGTTCTTCCTCCTCTGTTGAGTCCTTTTATTTACCTATATTCCCTGAAACATATGCTAACAAATTCCACCGGGTGCTGACCTCATTAACGCAGCCAATTCCTTACCCCCGGCCAGATGTCCGAGGGTCTGACCAGCCGGCTTGCAGCGCGGTCAGGGAGAGGGCCCTGCCTCCTGGGCTGTGGATTCGGGGCCCTGCCTGTGTGACCTCATCTAACCTCGATCACCTGCCCACCACGCAGATACTGTGGACACTGTGGACTGAGGGGAGGGGCACCATTCGGTCAGTCCATAGCAGGCACCTGGTAGTAAAATGGCTGAGCTGCAAAAAGTCTGCCTCTTCGACTTTTTCAGATTATTTCCACATTGGTCTCCAAAGTGCCTGTAACCATTTGCACGCCCAACAGCAAGCACAGAGGTCCCAGGCTATTTTCAACTAGAACTGGAAAATCCCCGATGGAAGACAGAGGGTATAACCGTTTCAGACGGCAACTCCCTTTCCTGCCCCAGCCCCACCGCCGGGAAAGTCTTGCAAACTGCGGGCTGAGCGCTGGCCGCTCCGTCGGTGCTTCCCGCTGCCCTCCTCAGCCCGCTGCCCTCATCCCGGTGGGCAGTGTGGACCGACCCCGGGGGTTCAGCGGGAAACCAGGCCTCCTCTGTGGGCACAAACGATACAAATCAAGTGTCGGGTCCACTGAGGCTCCCGGTCTCTGGCTCCCTGTGCCAAAAGCCAGCGCTCTTCAACATGTGATTTCTTCTTCAAGGAGGATATTTAGTTTTCCTTAAAGATGGTTTAATTGGCTTCTGAGTGCCTCTGTCACTGTTTTGCGCCCCGCTCTCATCAACGCGGGGACACCCCCACCCCTGTTAGCCGGCCCTCCTGCACCAGGGCAGGGGCTCCCTTGCCACCCCCAAGGCCTTGTCTGGGACGCGAGGAGAGTCTGGTTAGAGGAGGAGATGGTGTCTTCTGTTTCAATCATGCAGACAGTCGGTGAATCAAAAGGGATTTCTCAGAGTGAGTTAAACCCTCTACTTTCCTTCCCGTATGTGTCACCGTTTTTCTGAAAATTCTTACCTACCAGGCAGGTTCTCCGTCTCGTCGACCACACCCTGCGCTGGATTCCACGGTGAAGCCAGGACCCCGACAGACTGTGGCCCTCTCTCGTTTCCATGGCAACTGTCGGAAGGCCAAATATGGGGCCATTGTTTCGCTGTGGGAAGCAGCAGCAGGAGGAACTAGGTGGTAAGGAAAACCCCTTTTAGTCAGAAATTTTTCTTTAGGAGGTCAAGACCTTTGAAAAATTAATGGAAAAGTACCAACAATGCTTTTCGTTACGCATATATACTCTTAATGCTGCACTGTTCTTATTAACTAGGGAATTTCACATTGTGTGTCACCATGAGTCTGTTCTCCCTTTGCTGCCCCAGCTCCCCATTTCCGTGTCTGTCAGCCTGTCCATTCCTCGCTCTTTCCACTGGAATCGGAAGCCTCTCTGAGGAACTGAAAATATGTTTAAAGGGAATACATGGAGCCAGTCAGGATGGTCCCACGTGAGCGTGGCCCTCAGGGTGAAGAGCCAGGGGACCATGGGCAGTGCCACCATCCTGCACTCTGGGGAAAGGGGGGCCTCCCCGCCAGCTACCTCTTGCGTTAGGTCTTCGTGGCTGAATCTCAAAGACCCTGAGATTTTAGAGCACTTCCCTTACACTCAAATAGCATGTTTGGCGCACTGGCCATTCTCTTTGGTGTGAAAAATCAAGAAACCACTCTGCTACCCCCTTTCTGAAGGGGCGATCCATGCCTCCCTGTTGGGCGCAACTGCTAACGTGTGCCGGGAGAGCCGAGTGGAGGAAACCTGACAACCTTTGCAGATACCAACATGGGTCAGGCATGTCGAGGAAGCGGGCAAAGATGGGCGGAGGGTGGACTCCAGCCCGTGAACCACCCCGTCCCGCGGGACAGACAGGATGACAAGGCTGAGACACTGCTGTCCTCACGGCCTAGGACACAGCCAAGGAGGCCCGATGAAGAGCAGGCTTCAACCAGTTACCACCCTGTGCCTTTGGGAAGGGCCAACGGGGACAGGGGGGACGCACATCCCGCGGTGGCAGAGACAGGGGCTGCTGTGCGCGTGTGTGTGTGTGTGTGTGCCCTCTGGGTGCTAAACGAGTGACCCGGCCCGCAACACACCCGGTTCTCCTGTGGCTCTGCAACAAACCACAAGCTATATGTGCCCCTGTGGGGGTCCCAGCCCCAAGTTCTGCAGGAGGGTGTAGACGTGTTGTCCCCTTAGACCATGCCAGCGAAGACAGGTACTCTGGCAAACAAGGAGAATCGAAATTAATTAAAAAAGTTAGTAAGCTAACGAATGCAAACAAAGGGGGACATTTCCACAAATAACAACATTTTCCTGGATTTAAATTTGGCCACATTTCCTCACTGGACTAAACTGATGGCATCAATTAGTGTCCTGTCCATGACAAGTCCCATCCCCTAATACAGTGGCTCCCGTGTCTGACAGGCAACCTTCAGGCCTCCTCGGGGTTAGGTCACCTCCGTCACTTTCCGATGCCCAGGCGGCTCGCACGGTGACACCCTGAGTCAAGGGGGGAGACGCGTCCTGCCACCGTGGTGGGAGCAGCCGCAGGGCGAAGGCACAGGCAGGGACGCAGGAGGCGGCGGGAACGGCGCTCCTACACCATCCGCACGGCGGTCCCCGTGTAACAGGACCAAGCGAGACACTGCTGCTTGGAGATCCGGCCACTCTGAGCTCGGAGGGGCAGGGCAGGGGGCCGGAGAGCTCCTGGGTGGCACGTCCTGTAAAGGCGCCTGCCTGAACTGAGCATTTTCAGGCACCTGACCCACTAGTCCTGTGGGTTGCTGGGCCCTTTCCCCTGTGGGAGCTGTGACAGGCCGCACTGAAGGGAGCTGGGTGCCAGCAGAGGCAGGGACACCTGAGGGGTAAGTGGCTGAAGGAGATGGGGACACCCTACTGGGTTTGAGAAGCCCCAGTTCGCTGGGAAAGTCTTGGGAAGGGCGGGGGGCAGAGCTGTGCTCAGCGCCTCCTGGCTCACACGGCGGGAGGTAACCTTTGATGGAGGCAGGATAACCGCGGGAGAGTTGTGGTCTCCCAAACCGCTCAGCTCAGTAACACCCCTCATTTGCTTCTACTGTTGGCCTAGCAATAGCTTGGCCAGTTTTACAAAATTTCAGCCTATTTTGGTTGTCAGGGCAGTCTGATCGCGGCCTTTAAGACTCAGTCCCGTTCTCAACCTTGAGGCAGAGCTCATTTTCTCCCTCCAGCTCCTGCTGGGTCTGCGTCGGTCCCTCCTCCTCCCGCTCCGCCTGTGAGTCACGGGCGGGCGGTGGGGAGAGGCCGGGTCCCTCCAGGTTGCCCACAACGCCACTTCTGTGCCTCTGTCTACGCACACTGAGGAGAAGCTTCCAACATCCTTCGCAAATGATGGGGGATGGTGGGTGGGGAACAGGGCTTCCCAAGGCCCTTGCTACCCCTGGCTGGTCTGACTAGTATTCTGGGGACCCCTGGCTGGTGGCATTTGCCTGCAACGTGTGGGCCTCTTTGCCAGCACCCTGCTTTCAAACACACCCATGTCCACCCACTGCTCACACTGCCCAAAACTACACTCTTGGCCCCAGCTCCCACCTTCTGCAAACCGTGATGTCGGCAGGCCAACCCAGGGTCCATCTCCCTGGGGCAACAGACGGACGGCAGGCAGTGGACCTGGAGCTGCCCGACCCCCTCCAAACCTCTTGTGCCCATTCAGGCCCCATGGGGGACCGAGCAACATGCTCGCCATGGGCGTAGCAATGTCGGACCCTCCTCTTGGAGGGGCCCCAATCTTTAGAAAAACAATTTCCCCCTTTCCCTTTACTTCGGGGAGTGGAACGCTATGTCTCTGATCCTATCAGTCCTCCCGGGAAGGGGACACGGCGCTGAGAGGTGTCTGGGATGGCAGGAGGGGCTGGTCCCCAAGGGAAGCTCAGGCAGACCAGGGCTGGACCAGCGGACCAGGTCACTGATCTTTGGCTTGGTCTGGGGTCCCAGCTGCAGGGACTACCGGAGAAGCCTTACTCTGTCCTGTTAGCCATGGAGCCAGGCAAAACCAGTGTCAGAACTGAGTGCTGCTGCTTACTTCTGAGTCTTCCCTCACCCAGAACTCCTTCTTGGGGGTACTGTGATGGTAAAAGGAGCGAGGGTCATCTGCGACTCGCGTACCGGGAGGCTGGTCACATCCGTTCCCCATTCTCACCATTTCACCCTCAGGCCCCATGGGGGACCGAGCAACATGCTCGCCATGGGCGTAGCAATGTCGGACCCTCCTCTTGGAGGGGCCCCAATCTTTAGAAAAACGATTTCCCCCTTTCCCTTTACTTCGGGGAGTGGAACGCTATGTCTCTGATCCTATCAGTCCTCCCGGGAAGGGGACACGGCGCTGAGAGGTGTCTGGGATGGCAGGAGGGGCTGGTCCCCGAGGGAAGCTGTGTACGTGTGTGTCTGCAGACAGGGACACGTGTGCGTCTTTGAACTCCGGGCCTCTGATCTTCTTGCCCCTTGAATCCACATTACGTTATTGGCACAGAGAAAGGTATTTGGGGCACAAATCTTCACCGTTGAGTGGCAAGCGTGCTGCAGCCCTGTATGACTCATGGGGCCGTGGCTGCCGAGGGCGTCAGGTACGGACCTGCCTCTTCCTGCGCGTGGCTGTGTAGGTGTGTGATTACCAGAAGCCCTCCCGAGCGCTACCCTGCACGCTACAGAGATGACTGGGATGAAAGAAGAGACAGCTTGAAACAAAGAAAGGTGATTGTTTTTATGTTTTACCATCAAGAATATCGTTTTAGTTCAAATGAGACCATCCAAATGAGGGTAAACAAATTTACATTAAAAAGTTTTGATGCTGATTTCTAAACTGACTGGGGTTTTACCTGATAAAATCTACAAAGCAGAATATTTATCCTCAAAACACATCAGTGCCACATAACCATTACTCATGCTTTCACACCTTCAAATAGGGTAGATTTTTAAAACTCTAAACAGGCCGAGAGCTTTTTAGGGTACCTGGGCTCTAGGTTTAGAGAAAGAAAAGTTAGTGCCATCATTCATTCAACAGCCATGTGTTAAATTACTAAGCTAAAGAGACTTCTTGTTGCTTTCAGGGTTAAAGCTTAGTCTAACAGAGGAGAAATGAAGTAAACAAACAAACAAGTTCTCTTCTCTCTCCCAGCGCCTCCCAGTGGCCTCCAGTGGCCTTCGCCACCTGCAAGCTGGGGATACCCCACCCAGCACCAGGGTGCCCACTGCTTACAGAGCAATCTTAAAACAGATCTGCTCTACGGGCCCGGCACGAAAAGTCTACAAGAATGAGAGAACCTTGAAGCATTGCTTCCCAAAGCTTCACCGTCTACGAAATCCACACAGCACTGCCCTGACCTGTCATATTAATAAGGTACCAGCATCTTCTGGAAGTCGCATTTGGTAGTGACAGTAAACGAATGTACCTAATCACCGGTGGCCAGGTTCTGCCTCCGGGTACAAGCGCACACCCATGCGCACACGGAGGAGAGAGGCCAAACTGGTGTTCGGCTCTATTTTTAGATGGAGGCTGCACTCCCAGCTGTGGCTGTTTTTGATGAACACAATTGACTTCAATGCTTCTGACTCACCAGGCGAACAAGCACCGTGAGTTGTCTGCGCCCTCAGAGGTGGCGGCTGGGGCATCCTGTTGGAGCGTCCCGGGGGTCACTCTTCCAAATCCCTCCTTTTATGGATAAGGACGTGGAGACCTTTGAGTCAGGAAAAACTTGAAGAACATTTCAACGGGAAGTAACTATCACTGGGTTTCCCACCCAACACACCCTTCCAGGTTGTCTAGTTCTAGAGGTTTGAGGCCAAACTTCGAGCCATTTGCTAACCTAGTAAGTCTTAGAAAACTTAGAGTAACACAAATGATTCTTGTTCCTAGGAATGCCCATGGATCTTTTCCTGTGGAATGGAACTGATTATGGCCCTGTGGATAGTAACACATTTTAACACATTTTCCATCTGCGGCAAGTTCACTTCGATATCCCTCATGTTCCTTACGTGTGCATCTGTGAACCATTTTACCTGACTGGTCTCTCATTAACATAAGCAATAGAATCACCACCACCATCCCCGTTCCCCGTTGAGCTTATCAAGGGACAGGCTGGCCAAACAGAGCCTCGAGTTTCACTTTAGGGGGTTCAGATCTGAAGGGGAAGAAGGTGGGCGAGCTTGCTGCTTCTGTTCCCAGGGGACTGTGGGAAAAGAAAGGAGACTGAGGCAGCAAGAGCTGACAGTCAGACGCAGGCCCCATGCTGGTCACAGCAGCTGGCTTGTAGAGTCAGTCTGCGGCCAGGAGCCTGGGTTGCACTCAGGTTCGACCACCACCATTCCAGGGACTCTGAACATGCAGAGGCTACTCGAAAGAGAGGGGCCAAATGAATTAAATGAGGCAAGAAGAGGGAAGCCTTAAACTCTGAGCTAGTTACAGTTTTAATAGGAAATGACCCACAGGACACACCCCCTGCATCTTGGGTGTGGTGGCACCAAGGTGGGTACTGTTTTGGCAGGATCATCTTGGATTTCATTCTTAGAAACTGCCAGGGAGGGTTTTCATGTGGTTCTCCAAGCTCATTCTCACGAGGGCTCCAAGATCCCCCCAGGAAGCCCCCCTCCAACGGGGAAGAATGAAAGTCAGGATTGAGTCTTTTCTAATGGGGCTATGTTTATTTTCACAATTAACAAGGAAAAATGGTTAGTCTTTGAGATTCATTGGTTGGTTTGGTGATTCAGAACTTAAAACATTGGTTCTAACAGAGGAATTGGCTCCCAGCTTCACCCACTCTATAAGAAGCCAAAGTTTTTCACGACAGAAAATAATGTATGCTTGAAAAATCAAGGAGGCCAACTATGGGCAGGGCACAGGGCCACACCTGGGTGCCTGGCGCCAGATGAACTTGAACTCCACAGCACACTGACAGCCCCTCTGGGCTCAAAGATTCTGCATGCCTCAGTGGAACCAAATGAATCTGATTCCAGACCAACAGTGGCAGTTTCCAAATTCTCAGGGGTTGGGTTCTGTGTTCTTTACACCATAGCACTGTTACTCAACGCAGGTGTCAGACCACAGAGGGAAGGAGCCCCATGGCCTTCAGTGAGGGTATTACTAGTTACCTAGGCAGCCATGACAAAGGACCACAAACAGGGTGGCTTAAAACAAAAGAAATTCCCTGTCTCACAATTCTGGAAGCCGAATGTCTGAAATCAAGGTATCAGCCAGAAATGCTTCCTGGCCTCTTCCAAGCTGCTAGGGGCCTCTGGGCCACCATCGGCGCTGCAGCTATGTGACTCCAATGTCTGTCATTGTTGTCACATGGTATTCTCCCTGTCTTCATGGTCATGTTCTCAGAAGGACATCAGTTGCATCAGACCAGGGCTCATCCAGTTCTAATAAGCCTACGTGGTAACTAATTACAGCTGCAACAACTCTGCCTCCAAAGACAACTGCTTTCCAAGGGCTTTCCCTTGACTGGGGGGCACCCCCAACCTCCACAGGCCCACACACAGGCAAAAAGGCAGGAGCCGACTCAAAACGGATCAAGAAGGAAAACCTGGGCAGAGGGGATAAAAAAGGGCCCAGGTAATTGGGTCCGGCACATCGAGCAAGAAAAACTAAGAACTATCACCTTAATTTTTTCAACACTACATAGAAACAACGAAGTCCTTGGAACCAAACATTCTTCCAATAATCAGGACAATGAAATTCACATAAACATGGGTAATGAAAAAGTGTCAAGGCCCAAATAGCACACAAAGACACAATGTGCTCTCAATAAAAAGTCCTATTTGAGAATTTTTTCACATCTTGTGAGAATGAATTAAATGATCACTTTTACACTGTAAAATTTCATGAGGAGAAAAAATCCAAAATCTTGACAAATTGCTATCAATTTTGACATAATGAATAGAGAGAAAAATATAATAAAATAATTGCTAAAATATTTAAAATACATTTAATTTCACTAATCAACTGTCAATTGGTGACTACCATAATTATTATAATATTCCAAGTTTTTAACTATTTTTCAGACTTGATTCCTTGCTCTTTTTCCCTTTTGGTTTTGACCATGATTTCAGTTAAATACTGACTTTAACTCTTAGCCTTAATTAGCATTTGGGAAAAATATAGTCAGCACAGCTCAGCCATGTAAGATGACAGTGTGAGTGACAAGGGAACATGGATTCTCAGGGAGGAGAGAGGGAGGTGAATGGGATACCCTCAACCTCTCTTTCTACACTCATCAACCTGATTATGTCATTATCAGTTATCTATTGCTGTCGAAAAACCACCTAAAAACTTAGTGGCTTAAAAGTACAACTTACTCTGTTCATGCGCTGTGGGCTGTTCTCACTCAGCAGCATATATACTGAACTTGGAAAAGGAAAGATATTAATTAGCATTGTGCCTGCACAAGGATAACATGCAAATTCACGAGGTGTTCTTTATGTACATCAGGAAGATAGAACAACTGTAAACATACATGGACCCCACATTGTGGCACCTGAGTATATTAAGCAGTAGGAACAGGTCTGAAGGGAGAAATAGACAACATTACAATAATGTTACAGAATTTCAATAGCCCACTTTCAACAACACAATCATCCAGACATGAAATCAGCAAGGATGTTGGAGTGAACCTAACAGGCATTGCTAGAACAGCCTACCCATCCGCAGAATCCACGCTTCTCAAATACACGTAGATCTTTCTCGAGGATACAGCATATGAGAGGCCATGCAGCAAGTGTTAGAAAATTTAAGATTGAAATCATACCAACTATCTTTTCCAACCACAGTGGTATAACTAGAATCAAAAACAAGAAGAAAGTTGGAAAATTTACACATGTGTGGAAACTAAACAGTACACACCTGAACAATCAGTGGATCGAAGAATCAATAAAAAGAGGAATAAAAAAATCTTAAAATAAATAATAACAAAAAAATGGAAACGGAGCACAGCCAAAACCTATGGGATGTCACAAAAGCAATTCTGAGAGGGAAGTTCATATCGGTAAATGTAGATGTTAAGAAAATAGAAAGACCTCAACCTAATTTTATGTCTCAAGGAACTAGAAAAACAAACAAAGCCCACAATTACCAGAAGGAAGGAAATAACAAAGATTAGAGTGGAAATAAACATGAAATATAGATCAGAAAAACAATAGAAAAGATCAATGAAACTAAAAGTTGTTTTTTCAAAAAAAAAAAAAAAAGAGAAGACTCAAATTCATAAAATCAGAGGAAGGAGAAGACATTACAACTGATATTACAGAAATTCATAGAATCTAAAGAGACTACAATGAGCAATTGTAGACCAACAAATTGGGTAAGCTAGAGAAAATCAGTGCGTTCCTAGAAACATTCAACCTGCCATGTCTGAATTAGGAAGAAATAGAAACTCTGAGCAGACCGATAATAAGTCAGGAAATTGAATCAGTAATCAAAAACTTCCCGACACAGAAAAGCCCAAATGTCTCTAACAGCAAAATCTATCAAATGTTTAAAGAAGAATCAATGCTAATCCTTCTCGAGCTCTTCTAAAAATTAAAGAACAGAAAACACTTTTAATCATCTTCATTTTATGAGTCTGCATTACCAGGATAGCAAAGTCAGATAAGAATTACAGGAAAAAGAAGACTGTCGAACAATATTCTTGATGAATACGAATGCAAAAATCCCCAACAAAATTTTAGCAAGTTGAATTCAACACATATTAAAAGAATATTACACTGTGACCAAGTGGGATTTATCTTTGGGATGTGAGGATGGATTAAGATACACAAATCAATAAATACGATATGTCACATTAATAGAATTAAAGATATAAATCATATAATTATCTCAATAGATAAAGTAAAATCATTTGACAAAATACAACATTGTTTCATGGTAAAAGAAAAAAACCTCAGCAAATTGGGTATAGAAGAGACACACCTCAAAATTAAAGTTCTATCACAGATGATAAAAGTAGAGCTAACACCATATTCAATGATGAAAAATGGAAATCTTTTTCTGTTAAATTAGGAACAAGACCAGGGTGTCTACTGTCACCATTCACATTCAAAATAGCACTAGAAGTCCTGGCTAGAGTAACTAAGCAATACATAAAATACAAGGCATCCAAAATGGAAAGGAAAAGTAAAATTTGCAGGTATATAATCTTACATATAAAAAATTCAACCAAGAAAGTGCTGGAACTAATCCAGAACTTCAGTAAAGTTTTAGGATATAACATCAACATACAGAAATCAGTTGTGTTTCTATCTACTAACAAGAAACATCTGAAAAAGATAATGTCATTCATATTAGCATCAAAACAATAAAATACTTAGGAATAAATTTAAGCCAAACAGTGAAAACTCTGTACCATGAAACTACAAGACTATGGTAAAAGAAACTGAAGAAGACAAAAATGGAAAGAAATCTTGTGTTCTTTGATGAAAAGAGTTAATGTGTTTCATATATCCATACAATGTAATCCCTATCAAAATTGAATGGCATTTTTTACAGAAATAAGACAGATAATCCTAAAGTTTAGAACTACAATCGACCCTGAATTGGGGAAGCAATGCCAACAAAGAACAAATCCAGAAAGACATTGGGCTTCCCGATTTCAAATCATACCACAAAACTGCAGTAATTAGAACAAGATGGTCCCCGCATTAAAAACGGGCACATGGACAATGGAACAGGCTGCAGCCCCCAGAAATAAACCCATGCACATACTGCCAACTACTATTTGATGGGAGACTCAATGAGGAAAGGCAGTCTCTCCAACGGACGGTGCTGGGAGAACTGGACAACCACATGCAGAAAAATTAAATTGGGCTCATTTTACACCATTCACATAGGTAACATGTAGTGGATTAAAGATCTAAATATGAGGCCTGAGCCCTGGCTGGTGGCACAGTGGATAAAGTGCCGGCCTGCAAACCCAGAGGTCGCTGGTTTGATTCCCAGCCAGGGCACATGACCAGGTTGCAAGCCAAGTCTCCAGCCAGGTCAGTGGCTGGAGGCGGGTGAAAGGCAACCATACATGGATGTCTCTCTTCTTCTCTGCCTCTTGCCCTTCCCCTCTCTCTAAAAAATAATAATAATAAATAAAATCTTTTAAAAAAATAAAAATAAAAAAGTAAATAAATATGAGGCCTGAGACTGAAACTAAAAGATAGTGAAAAAGTGCCTTGACAGTGGTCTTGGCAATGATTTTTTTGGATCTGACACCAAAAGCTCAAGTGACAAAAGCAAAAATTAGTAAGTGGGGACTACATCAAACTATAAGTGTTCTGTACTGCAAAAGAATCAACGAAATGAAAAGGCAACCTGTGGAATGGGGAAAATGTCTGTAAACCATGTATCAGAGAAGGGGTTCATATAAATATATGAAGAGCTCATACAACAAGAACAAAGATTAAAAGTGGGCAGAGGAACCGAATAGTTAGTTTTCCAACAAAGACACACAAATGGCCATCAGGTACACAAAAGATGTTCAACAGCACTAATAGTCAGGGAAATATAAATCTAAACTACAATAAGGTGTCGCCTCACAGCTGTCAGAATGGCAATCACCAAGGAGGCAGGAGATGACAAGTGCTGATAAGGACGTAGAGGACAGGGAACCCTCGTATACTGTTGGTGGGAGTGTAAGTTAGTTTCAGCCCCTATGGAAAACAGGGAGGAGATTCCTCAAAACATTAAAAATACAAGTACCACATGATCCAGCCATCACATTTCTGGATACATGTGAAATGATAACAGAATACTGAAAAGATACCCATAACCCCATGTTTACTGCAGCGTTATTCACAATAGCCAGGATATGGAAGTAACCAAGGTGCCACCAAGGGAAGGGTGGGTAAAGAAGCACGGCATATGCAGACAGTGGACTATTATTCAGCCCTGAAAAAGGGCAGCCTGCCATTTGCGACAACAGCGACAGACTTGAGGGCATTACATTGACTGAAGTGAGCCAGGCGGTGAAAGGCAAATATTGCGTGGTATCGCTTACATGTGGAATCTAGAGATCGTCAATTCATAGAAACAGAGAGTAGAACAGCGGTTACCGGGCCGGGGGTGGGGGAATTGGGGTGATGTCGGTCAAAGGGTACAAAGTTGCCACTAGAGTTCCGAGGAGCCGATGTTCAGCATGGTGATTACCATCAACAATTCTGCAGTACAGACTTCGAAGTTGCTAAAAGACTCCATATTGCTGTTCTTCCCACAAAAAAGAAATAATTTTGTGCCGCGGTAGAGCTGTTGGCTTCATCTCTGGTGGTAGACATACTGCAACATATAAAGTGTCGAATCAACAAACTGTGCACCGTCCACTCACACAGTGTTGTATGTAAATTACTCATACGTCTCAGTACAAACACTATGGGTCATCCATTTGCCCTGGGCGCGGAGGGGGGTCTTCCTGCTGGCCTCCTGTGGGCGCCAGCAGCGGGGGTCTGAGCTCCAGTCTGGGCTTCTCAACGCAGGGGCAGCTCCTGAGGGACTAGAGCAGGAGGCACAAGGCCACTCAGGTCGAGGGGTTTGGAAGCCACAGGCCACCCGTGGCCAGCCGTGGAAGCATGTGGCCAGGCCGGACTGCAGGGCCGGAGAACTGGATGGGACGGGGAGAGCCGCCCAGTCCACCGTCAAGGGCCTGGGAGGAGGGTGATGTGACAGCTCTTGCCAACATCCTCCCAGGTGAGCGGAGGGCAGGGGTCCCGCAGCAGGACGGGCATGGGACCCTCTGCTGCTGGAAGGGGCGGCAGGAGCGAGGGAAGAGCCCACGAACTGACGCTGACCATTCCCAGCCGCCCATGGGTCGCACTTTCACACGCTCCCAGAAAATAGCTCTAACTCGAGCGTGGTCCTCTGCCTACAGCTCCACCTTTAGAATGACACGCAGTACATCTAGAGTCGTGGTTCTAGAGTTTTAGATTCTATTTTGCTGTATGAAAGTTTAAGGAAACAGAGTGTCAACATGTTTTTCCCTTGATGCAAAAGTAAGTGAATGGCTCTGCTGTGCGGCGGGCCCCGGGGAGCTGCGGTGGGGTCACTGTTGAGCCTCGGGCTGGCTCAGCCCCCCTCTTCCCGCACAGCGGGGGGAGAGCTCCCCTGTGCCTCCATTAAGTGTGCTCAGCAGCCGCTCCACTCTCTGCACTGTGGGAAGTCCAGCACTTCATGGAGCAAACGTGGACCGGACGTGGGAGTCTTCTCCAACAGCCAGCGTGGGTTTCACCGGCCCTGCTGTGTCAGGGCCCGGCTGCCGTGGGATCTGGTCACCAGCAAGGGGCTGCGCCAGGTCCCTCCGCCTGTTTTCACCTTCTAGCTCTGAATCAGGGCAAACTGCAGGTGGAAAATCAGAGCAGCGGGGGGAAGTGGAAAGGTGTCTGCTTCACACCCTCTGCCCTCCCTCTGCGGGGCTTTCCTGGCCTGGGGCTCCACTCCAACAGCAAGGAGCCAGGGGCAGAGAGGCGCCGCACCTGGGGGAGCGTCCACATGCAGGCCTGTCCCAGGAAGACTAGCCCCCCACAGGCTCCCCCCTTTTCTCGGGTGGTAACCTGGCAATGAGCCTCTCCCCCTCTCTGCCCTCTCCTTCCCCCCTTCCATCTCTTGCGCTTTCTCTTGACCATTCACTTGTGAAGCCAGAAAGAACCACCATGATGGCATGTGATCAGCATCCACACAGCTCCGCAACATCCAAAAAAAAAACATTTAAAAAAGGATCTTATTTACTATTTTTAGAGAGAGGGGAAGGGAGAGAGGCAGAGAGGGAGAGAGACATCCATGTATGGTTGCCTTTCACCTGCCTCCAGCTACGGACCTGGCTGGAGACCTGGCTTGCAACCTGGGCATGTGCCCTGGCTGGGAATCGAACCAGTGACTGTTGGGTTCGCAGGCCGGCACCTTATCCACTGGGCCACCGGCCAGGGTAGCACAGAAGCCATTTTAACCGTGAAAGCTGTCAGAAGTATGACTCAGAATACCTTCCTACCTGTGTGAGGAATTCTGAATTTTGCATGTGTGTGCATTCATACACACCAAACCTTTAAAACAAAAGTTTCCCTAAATCTTGGGGAATCGTAGCAAGACTGGTCCTCTGAACAATTAGAATTCGGACAGATTGCATTCGATTACGTCTTCACTAAAGACATAGCTGGTGTTCAGTCTGCCGCGGGAAAAGCTGCAGCACAGCTGAAATTTATGAGCACGTCTGTGTCTACGTTGCACAGGGAGGAAACAGGCTGCAGAGTAAAAGGAGAAGGTGGGGCCACTTGTCATGAGCTCGCAGCAGCTGGCAGAGGGGACCCTACCCGGCCTGTGCCTCCAGTGGGCTCCCCTCCAGGGAGCTCGGGGTGCCCTCTCCTCCGCCGCGCACACAGGCTGCGTCAGCTTAGGGTCAGCGGCTTCCGTGTTGATAAGGGGACCAAGATCCGAAAAGCACCTGGGAGCAGCCTGACCCCAGGACCCTTTGGGAGTTTCATGTTCTCTCGAATTTGCTAAATAACCTTCCTACCCCCGGGGAATTCAACCTCCATTATTTCCGGGACTCACCTTGGTCACTTCTTTGCAAAGCATTCTACTAGCCGCCCCAGAAATTACTCCCCTCACTTCCCCACCTCAGCAGGTGACACGGCTGGCGCTTCATTAAGTCCCAGGACTGCAGTTACACATGGAGACGGTGTGACGGGCTGAGAGGCAAGGTCACCGGGCCAGGGCGCTGTGCCCCGCAAACACCCGGCAAAGGTTTCTCCGGAGAGAGGAAAGAGGCTCCTGGATAAAATCCCCTTGGCTGCGCCTGTCCTGCAGGCTGAGCCTTCACAGCAACGCGCAGAACGCGGGTGACGTGCCCTCCAGAGGACCCAAGCGTGCAGAGCTGTGCGCCTGAGGCCTCCGTGCCGCCCGCCCCCCTCCCTGCCTGGGAAGCCACCACTTCTTAACGCAGAGGCTTTGTTCTGCACACCCGTAACACGGTCCAGCTGCCGTCCCTGCCGGTCTGTGGTGCTTAGGGCCACTGGCTGCTCACCTGCCTATAGGGACTTTCCGGGCTCGTCGGTCCCTCTGAGTGGACCCCCACCCAGCACCTCCCCACGCCGCAGACGGCTCAGGGGGAAGAGCACCCAAAGAGCAAGACGACGTGTCCCCTGCCACCCTCCGCGCACCAGCCTGGGCGTCTGTCCGCCTGTCACAGCGTTGCTGGACCTCGGCGTGCAGGGGGCTGGCCGCCCACCGGTTTGTGTTCGCGCTTTCTACCGGTTTCCCACAGGCCGAGACTGCCCGGTGGCCCTTTCCCGGACAGCGTCCCTGCCATTCAACACCACTAACGTCCCCAAAGGGCTGCAAAACACTCAAAACATACGTGAAACAGGGTCAGAGAAAGAAAATTTGCTCCAGCACTCGGGTTGCTTTTTCCCCTCAGCAGAGTTCTTCCTCTGGTTCTTGGGTTTCCTTAATTCAAAAGGCACAAGGAGTACGTACTTTTTTTTTTAATCAGTAAAGGAAAGAAAGCTTGTTTAGCTTCAAGACTAAGTCATTTCCGATGCTACATGCAAGCGCCACCGCCTTCCGCAGAAAGTGGGTCCAGAAGAACAGGGAGGTCTTGGGGTTGGGGCCTGGCCAGCTCTGGGGGGAGAAATCCCTGGAAGCCTTGCTGCTTGCCAGCCAGGTTCTGGGCCGTCACCTCCTCACAGGACAGAAAGGGTTGGTGGCCCTCTTGCGCCAGTGCTGCTGGGCCCGCCAGGGCCGTACAGACTGTGTAGCCCACCCCTGAAATGACGTCCCGTCAGGTGGGATCGGGTCTGCCCGCCACTGAGCAGCTGACTGAGCTTGTCAAGTTCCTCAACTTCTCTGACTTTTCATTCCTCATCTGTAAAATGGGTACGATAATTGGACCACTGTAACGGAAGATAGCAATAAAAGATGGTACTAGTACTAGTTTCTGAAAGTACGCACACACACCCCAAACAGGCAAACACCACTAACAGAAACTCTGCCTCTTTGCTGGCGTCTTTTCCTCTGACGTAAAAACGCGCAGGCGTCTTCTGTCCCGGGGAAACCTCGGCTGTTTTCCTCCCAACCTGCCCATGACACCACTTCCTTACTGTTGGCTGTCACGTGGCCACCTCGAGATGAAGCCCTCCTGAGGCCACATGTTCATGATGTTGGGCATCGGGGCCCTTCCGTGCAGCATTGGGCAGCTGTCAGGGATCTTGAGGTTCCCCCTCCCTGGACTCACATGACTTTCTTGTCCTTCCACACCCCCATTTCCTCTCTCTTCCTCTCTCGGTTCCCCTACCTCAGCTCTGACCCAGGGGGGGTCCAAGGAGTATGCTCAGACCTCTACTTCATATAATCTCCAGGCTCACTGAGTAATCTTATCAACAAATACCATTTTCAAAAAGCCCTCAACCGAGGTACAAGAGGGAAAGAGAGAGAAAGAGAGAGAGAAACATCCATCATGCACATCCAGATGAGGGACCGAACCTACAACCTCGGTTTGGGTCCTGACTGGGAATCGAACTTGTAGCCTTTCGGTTTTCGGAAAGGTGCATCTGAGCCACACCGGCCTGGGCGATCAGCAAATACCTCCCACGTCGTCTTCCCAAGGACGTTATTCAGGTTTCATGCTGAGCTGCATTTTTGTGTCTAATGTCCTGAAGCACCTCGGCTGCTCTCCCGCACCGCCCATAACCCAGGGGCGAACACCTGTCAGTTCTTCCTTTCTCAGGTCATCCTCCCCCCTTTATCACTGCCTTTTTGGGTTACTCTAATTTTCCCAACTCCAGGTTTCTCCAGTCTCAGTCTATTCCACATACCAAGTTACCCTTTAAAGAACTGCTCTCAACACACACATCAAATCAAACCCGCCCCGACAACATACATGAGCCCTTACATTTTACTGGAGAAGAGACAACCTACTTCAGTATCTGAGTTAGTTACTGAAATTGGATTTAATTTGTCCTTTTAGACTCATCTACAACTAATTATTAAAATTGATAGGTTGATATGTATTTAAATAAAAATAGTAGTCTATTCATGATTCTTTTTTTTTTTTTTTAAAGGTTTTATTCATTATTTTTAGAAAGAAGGGCAGGCAGAAAGGGAGAGAAACATCGATATATGGTTGCCTTTCACCTGCCTCCAGCTGGGGACCTGGCTGGAGACCTGGCTTGCAACCTAGGTATGTGCCCTGGCTGGGAATTGAACCAGCGACCTTTGGGTTCGCAGGCCGGCACCTGTCCACTGAGGCACCAGCCAGGGCTATTCATTATTCTTAAAAACTAATGGTGTTTTTAGACTCCAGCACCTATTCCCTATCTTCCCCGGATTCCCTGACTTAAACAAATAAATAAATAAACCAAGCCCACAATTTCTTTCAGGCACATCCACTTTCGGTCAGTTCACCTGTTTGCCAAGGCTCTACGTCCAATGCCAGGAGTATGGCCTGGGACCAGCTTGGTCAGTCAGTTCACTGACTCCTCCGTGGTCACAGTAGTTGCTTCAGGGATGGGACGAAGGCCCTGGTATGTCCAATTGGAATAAATCCTAGGACTTGGAAAGATGTTCCTGAGGACAGAGTGAGGGTGGGATTGACGAGGCTCAGGGGCTCTTTGGAAGGAGCCCAGGGAAGATGGTGGTGCTCGGAACCCATGGTTCTGCGGTCCCCACGTCTGACCCAATTGCTGCTGTGCTATTCCTACAACTCCAAGACAGCATGGGGAGCTGAGTAAGGAAGGAACCAATATTAGGAGCTTAACGAAAGCAACAGAGAACTCAAAGTAAGACTTTGTGGGAAAGTGGCTCTAATAATCCCATCTATTTATACCGTTGTTCGTTCTGACTTGTAGGGGAGGAACTGTCAAATTTTCAGAACTTGGAAGGAAGAATTTTACCAGCTTTGTCAATAAAGAGCTTTGTTATTGGTTTGCAATATTGCAGTTAGAGTTGAGGCAACAATTTCCCTCAAATTCCCATAGGTGTAGGAAACCAGGTTTGGGTTTATAGCAACATGAAACTTGGGGGCTAAGCCAGGGAGACAGGAAGAGACGCGTGCAGCACAGTGTGTAAGGGCCACTCTGCTTACTCGGATGAGGCAGAAAGCGGGGCACAGGGCAATGGCCTCCCCACAGGGAGGTTCTGGCCTTCTGGGATGGCTCATTTCATGCGTCATTTTGGCTAAGTCATGGTACCCAGAAATTTAGCCACTCATTATTCTAGGTATTTCTGTGGAAGTATTTTTAGACGACTGTCACATGGAGAGAAGCAGGTTACTGGAGCTCTGGAACACGGCCAGGCCTCAGCCACGCAGCCGACGGCCGTCATGGGAAAAGGCTGGTCAGCCTGAGGAAGAGGGAATTTTGCACGCACGCCGCCTTCGGACTTGCACTGCACCACCGACGCGCCCCGTCCGTCTCTCCTGCGGCTCTGGGCTCGCCGGCCTTCAAGCCGTGGAGCCAAACTTTGAGATAATGGCGCTCTCTATGTACGCACACATTCACGCGTGTTCTAATCCCCCAGGGAATCCTGACCAACACCTAGTCCACACAAGTCCCTGAACAGCGAGTTCATGGTGTCTTGACCCTGACTCATATCCTGTTCTGTCTTTGCAGGCAGAACTTTCTGGCACCCCCACCTCCCTTGGAGAAAAATCACGGGCATTATCTATACGCCAAGGAGAAGGGACAGATGAAGCCAAACACAAATTCATTCCAGTAGATGTTAATTTTGTAGTACACTATGGGATTTCTTTGTATGAACGAAATGTTAATACTCTCCAAAAGTGAAAAAACAATAAAAGGAGGAGTCGGTGGAGGAGAAGGAAAGGGAAGAGAAGAAAGAGTAGAAGGAGAAAAAGAATGAGAAGACTAAGAAGAAAAGGAAATGAAATTATTGAAATGAACATGAGGTCTTTTTTATAACAAAATCTAAAACAAGAAAAAGCATCCGTCCAGGATGAATCAATAAGTTGCCTAAGTAAGCCTTTTTCTAGTAAAATGATATTTAGTTGTAAGAAAAGCAACCACAAAGGGTTTTTTTTTCTTTTCTCACTCTCTTTTTTTCTTTTAAAAAATCTTATTTATGATTCGTACATTGTCTAGTTCAAAGTCTCATTTGAACTTTCTATAGTGAATCATCCCCACAGCGTATTTTCTTAGTAATGGCCGTGAATCACTCTTCTAAAATGTACTTAGTGTTCCTTAGCATTCCACCCTTGACAAATACACTAAACACTATTATATGTGAATAATAAATATCATGATAGGACCATCATTTTCCATAGGCCTGAGAATTTAAATGAGACATAAAAGGAGGCTATCTTATTGCTGGCAGTTCCTAAAATATATTAATTTTTTGACAAGACCAAGAAGCAGAATAGCATAGTATAGGAAGTCCTGAACTAGAAGTCAAAAGACCTTGATACTCGTCCCAGCTGTCCCCTTAGGCAAACCTAGCTGACCTCTCCGCACCCCAGTTGAGGCCTCATCCGTACCGCAGTACGTGAACGTTGTTATGAGTGTTGAGTGAGACAGGTGATCTCACGTGAGTGTTTGGTATAGACAGGGACTTGTGTACACCGGCAATTTTCAACCTTTTGCATCTCATGGCACATAAGCTACTAAAATTCTATGGTACACCAAGAATTGTCTTTTTTTGATGATCTGACAAAAAATAGGTATGGTTTTGATTCGGTCACACTGGACAGCTATTGTCGTATCGGTTGCTGTCTTGTTTTTTGACATTTAAGAGGTCAATGCCTTGCCTGTTTTACAAATTCTCGCTGCCCGCTGCTTGAACACTGCTGAGGCACGTGGATGCCATCCGCGGCGACACGGAACCAACAGCGTCCCGTGCAGGGAAATGAATGGCGGAGGAGGTGCAAGAGTCAAGAGCCATTCGAGGGTCGTGCCTGAGCTCTGGGCTAAGAACAGGGGGCCGAAGAACTCAGGACCTCTCTGGGCCAACACGAAGGGCTATGACTCGGCCAGCGTGGTTTTCTCTGTGGCCCAGGCCGGGGTGAGGGGCGTGGGAAGGAAGGCCGTAGAATGTGTGGGATCAGAATCAGTCACCACCACATCTCGTACCCTGGCGGCCGCTCCTGCTTTCCCAGGGCCAGACGGTCAGCACTTTCCTCAGCCCCAGAGCCCTTGTGTCCCCAAGCAGCAGACCCCGGGGTTGGGGTGCCGGAACGGAGCTGACGGCCTCAGGCCAGAACTCTTGCCCCCAACCCAGGTCTCCGCACGCCCTGCTCCGATTTCCCACCTCGGACACCCATCATCCTTAAGCACGTTTCTTCTGCTTTAAGTTGGATCGTTTTCCTCCATTTAAAATAATGTCTCTAAACTTAATAGGATGTCAAAATACTGACTGTAGTGATTTCTCCAAATCTGTAAGCCTCAAAAATGCAACCAAGCACAAAAAGGGATTCTTGTTAAATCGACAAGACTGATATCCTTTCTAAAACCAAAGAAGAAAGTTCAATTGGGATCTTCGTATTACTGCTTCTCGTTCATTCTCGTTTTCACGTTACAAAATTACTTGGAAAGGAAGTGTCCCTGAAGCATTCTGTCACTTCAAATATATTCATCTTTAATTAGAAATAGTTCCAGTTAATCAAAATTAGGTCACACCAAACTTTCCAAAATATTACTCGTAGCGTTTGGGTTGGTTTTGACGTCCCCGTCCCATCTGCAGACAAGATGGAGAAGCTCCTTATCATGAGTTTCAGTCGCTTTCATTCAGAGTAAAACTCCCACCTGCACCGCAGCCCCCAGCTCCTGCACGCGCTCCATGAAGAGCAGCGGGACCGTGCCAGTCGCTTTCCACGCGGTCACCCCCGCCCCTCTCGGGTGGCTCACCCGAGAAACACCACCGTCTCTGGTGGTCGCAGAGCCTGGGTTTGGACCAGGAATGCCCGGGGCAGCAGAGGGCTGCTGGTGAGGGGAGATGCTAGAAACCCTGGAGGTGGCTTTCACTGGTGACTTACCCGCGAGCGCTCACCGGTGCGGATGCTCAGGGGCCGCCTTCGCAACTTTCCGCTGGCGTGGAATTCCACCTGTTTAATCAAACCGAAACAAACTGTAGTGGCAAGGTCCTCGTACCTTAAAAGATTTCCTTCCCATTATCTTGTTAACCCATTGCATCATTCAGAAGAACAAATACCCAGCTCAGCACACAGGAAATGTAACAACACAAAAAGGGAGATACAGAATGTGAAGATACATGCATGTACCTATCACACACACACACGTACACAGAAGATAAGGTCTTTGTAGCAGAAAAGTCAGCAAGTCACTAAGCACGGGCAATGGTAATTTGTCCAGTGTATTTAAAATAAGCCTGCCCGTTAAAATTTGGGCTTCTCCCGTCATTTTTCCAAGGCAGGTGTAGTCAGGGATCACCCTGGATTCACGCTAGAATCATGCAGCAGCAGGGAAACAGGCTCCTGGCACACTCCACGGGCGGAGAAAATGAAGATGCTCCCTGTTCCTAAGGCTGGCTCCCCACCCCACCCCCCTGGTTCGGAGGAGGGACATTCCGAGACACCAACACTAACATGACTTCAACAGTCCCCTTCACGTCTAAATTCCAACCTATTTAAATACGATGCGATACCATCAAGTGGAGGTGATTTAAATGGTTTCTTTTGGGTGATTCAGTTCCTCATAAACACTCAGACTTTCAGAATTCTTTCTTTCCTTTCGGGGAGCCGCTGCGTGTGTGAGGGGCTTTCCTGTGCTCTCCGGGGCCTCCTTGGCCAGGCGCTGGCTGGCGTCTTCTGAGATGGGTCCCTCTGCTTCTGCCCCTGGGCATGGTGCTGGTGGGACCCATCTGTGTCCTGTCAGCTGGTCAGAGACCACGGGTTCCCTCTGGCCACTTGCTCCCTAAAAATTGGCTGCAGCCTGGCTTCAGGGCCACTTGGTCTTGCCTGGGGACGTCTGCCAAGCTGGGTAGCCAGTGCCCTCCCTTGGGCAGCCCTGCCCCTGTCCCCAGAAGCTCCTGAAGGCTCCTCGGTGGCTGAGGCCGCTCCATCCGACTCGGGCAGCGGGTCCTCTCCACCGGCATAGACGGGCCCCGCCTCTCCAGCAGATCTGTGCCTCGGGACTTCAGCCCATCTTCCCGACCCATCCTGTTCGCCAGTGCTTTTCGCACTCCTCCTCACGCTGTCTACCCCTCACGCTGTCCCCAAACCTCAAAATCAAGTCATCAGACCGGGTTCTTCCCATGTTAGTGGGACAATAAGAGTTTAAAAAACCATTTTATCTTTCTGTAAAATCAGGCTTTGCTATCTCACTCCCACCCCTCCCCAATCCTATTCGGGTTTTCACCAGGCAAACAGCGACTCTTCTCCTTTGCACTCCTCTGCAGAAAGCTCCACCCTCTGGGACCCCAACTCTCCCCTCAGGGCCTACAGGAAAGCCTGGGACCCTTCCCCAGCACGCCACCACCGTGACCCTCATGCAGAAGGGGCTGCGGGTCCCAGGCCTCTTAGGTTGGTAGCTCCACAAAGGAACCCACTGTGTGCGGACAGGCAGCCACCTCACGGCTGGAGGTCCAGCCTTTCTGTGGGGAATGACGAAAAGGCTTTGGAAAATCACATGTCTGATGGAGTTGTTACTTTCTATCTCAGTTTAAAGGATTGTTTCCTCTTCAATTTCCTGTTTGGCCATCCTGAAATCTCTTAATGACCCTCTCCATACTAAGTAAATATGAGTTAAGAGTTCTTTTCATCTGGAAGACATCCAAAAATTCAACATTCCACTCTGCATTTGGGAGATGACCTCAGACTTTATCGCTGAAATCAGATTTTGAATTTATTCTTTTGAACCCAATACAAGGCTTTTGGTAAGTACCTAAGACTCTGTACATAATTTCTTTGTTTAAAAAAAAAAAAAGAAGAAGCATTAAAAATTCCCCATCAAAACGAGTTTTCTTTGATAGTCTCTGTACAACCCTTGAACTCAGAAAATTTTAAAGGAGTTCCTTGAACTTCCTGGAATCATACGCAAATGTTTGGTAGCTGCATTTTTATGGGAGAAAAGTTTTAACTTTCATCAACTCTCCAAACTGGGAGTTTTTGTTTCTAATCTTCAACCAAAGACAATTTTTAAAAATTGTTTTCTAGAGAGGGAGGAAGGGAGAGGGAGAAACAGCGATGTGAGAGAAGCATCGATCGGTTGTCTCCTATATGCACCTGGCCCCGGGGGTCATAAGTGCCCGGGGTGGGACGGAACCTGCGACCCAGGCATGTTCCCTGACTGGGAATCGAACCCGCAACCTTTCAGTTACAGGACGATGTTCCAGCCAAGTGATCCAACACTGGCCAGGGTTCAAACTGGGGATTTAAATTCCCAAATAGGTTTGGAATTTATTTTGTGCTTTACAGTAATAATGTTGACCGGCCAATCAGCTCTGTGGGAGAAGTAGAAAGAAAGAAATAGGTTGAAAAGGTCCTTTTTCTAAGTGAATTATTAGTTTGCTAAAGGAAAATAACTGGGTAACTGTGTACGTTTTCCTTCACAGGAAGTGTAAAATTAAATGAACCAACTCCCCTCCCACAACCCTCTTGCCCTCTGGGCAGAGTTCCAGACAGCTGCCTGCCACCCCAGGCTGCCCACTCCGGCAGCTCAGTGTAAGGACAAAGGGACACACATTTACTAGATTCTCATGAAACTCTCTAGAAGGGTCCCTCATCATCCCAGCAAAGGCCTTCACCCACAGCAGGGGACAGAGGCCAGTTGATGGCAGCTCAGGCTTGGGGCAGAGAGGACCCCCCATGCCAGACGCCTCCTGCCCACCCTCTGCTCCCTTGGCCCGCGCTGTCCCCTCTCATCTCTCCTTCCTGCTCCCACCGCAACCCACCCTCTTTTCAGAAACGGGCCTGGAGGGACACCAGGCCCCTCGGATACCAGCCTAGGGATGGCTCTGGGTGCTCTTCATGGGCCGGGCTCTAGGGACAGTTTGCAAAGCACTATCTCCTTGTCATGAGCACCTTCTCATTTGCTCTTCACGTGGGACCAGTTTCCTCAGATTAGCAGACGTGAAGAAAATCACCAGAAGTAAGGCGCCTGCACCGGCCGGGCTGGGGCAGGGGATCCTGACTGCACGCGCACTCGGAGCTCAAGTTGGGAAAGAAACAGGGTGCTGACGGACGAGGGTGTCCTGAGTACATCCAACGTTAATAAGCCTTTGTTGTTCTGTAAGTAGGAAACAGACAGTAAAAGAAAGGCCACAGACCGAAACACAAATGCATGCTTGCCTTCTCTCCCCGTGCCGGCTCCTGCCCTCACAGGGTGGCCACCCCCTGTGTCCATGCTGCCTGTCAGAAGTGCCCCCTGTGCATGTGTGCACACACATGCATAATATGAGGGGGACCCCAAAACCCGCAATGTATGTATAAAAAACTGTATTCTTTTTTTAGAAAGATTTTATTTATTATTTTTAGAGAGAGGGGAAGGGAGGGAGAGAGGGAGAGAGACATCCATGTGTGGTTGCCTTTCACCTGCCTCCAGCTAAGGACCTGGCTGGAGACCTGGCTTGCAGCCTGGTTATGTGCCCTGGATGGGAATTGAACCAGCAACCTTTGGGTTTGCAGGCTGGCGCCTTATCCATTGTCCTACCAGCCAAGGCCTTGTATTTATTCTTATGTTTGAACTTCAGTCACCTTCAAAGAAGATCCATCTGATGCAATAGCACCGATTGAGACATTTTTTCCTCTGCTCAACAAGTTTTAAACTCGTCAATTTTGATGCCTTTTAGTACGTCTGCCATTTTTTGTTTCATTTCTTCCACATCATAAGACATTTCCCTTTGAGGACTTTTTCAGCCAAGGGAAAACATGCCACTCTGGGTAAGATGGGGTGAATAGGGAGGGTGGGGCACGAGGTCATGTCAGTTTGGGTAAAAACTGCTGAGCACTCAGCACCCCATGGGCAGACGTGCCCGTAAACCAGCCATCATGAAACGGGCAAACACACTGAAAGAGGCTTCAAAAAAAATTCACTGAAGCTGAACGCAGCCTCTCCCAGCACCACCAGCCAGTGCACAGATCCAGATGGTTCCTAGCACATGGACACAAGGCTGCATTACAAAGGGCTCACCCTCCAGAAGATAATTCTGATTAAGGGGGTCCCCTCTCATATGTGTTATATAGAAACATTACATAAAAGTGTGCACAACTAGAAATATGCAATATATGAATACATATTTACATACAAATGATAAGACCATTAAAATATAGAAGTAGAACATCTAAAATCATATTTACATATGTGTGTGTATATATGTACATGCATTAAAATACTTTGATATAAAATCCCACCTGTATGTGTTTTACGTGTGTGTGTGTGTGTACCCATATGGACATATATGTACATCCATAGGTAGTTAATCAGGGACCTAGCACCGGATGCTAAGGGCTGGTGGTGGAGGCTGGTGATACTCCTGGTGACCTGCCACATTCAATGCAATGAGTCCCTACTGGGAGAGAAGACAGCTCCCCCATAGGGCCAGGCCTTCTTCCGGCCCAGGCTGGCTGGGCCGTCTTCTTCCTTAGGAAGCTTGGTCTGTGGGTCCTCTTATTTGGTGACCCTCAGAAGTTGCTCTGTTGTTGACAGCAGCTGATTGTGACCATTGGGACTCAAGACCCCTCATTGGTTCCTTCCAAACAAGCCCCCACAAGGCTCGGTGGCGTTGCCTCAGTGGTGACCGCCTATGGACACCCCATCAGGCCTCCCTGGCAGTGACCGGGCAGGGGGAGGCAGTGAGGACTCTGTCCTCATTTTTGCCCCGGGAGAGAACCCATAGTCTGAGGGACATCTGAGTAGTAGGCCTGATGCTGTCACTGGCGTAAACTGAGAGTCCCACCAGCAAAGCCTCCCAGGCTGGGGGGGAGGTGGACCCCCTTTCTCATGGAGCGGTCCTCAAAAGCGCCCTCTCTGCTAGACACCGCCATTTGGAAGCAGATCATTTATTTTTAGCACTTCCAGTTCCCTCTTCTATCTTCACACCAGGTGTTGGGAGGGCCCTGGGTCCTGCTCCGACCCCTGGCGAGGCCGGCTCCCCATGAGACACAGTCCGGGAGGGCCCAGCAGAGGTGCCGATGCACCAGTGAATTCCAGGGGGAAGGATCGGTCCCTCACCCTGTGTTTGGAGAGGGGGAAGGGACAGGGATCTGCATTTTGATGCAGTTCAGGGAAGAACTTCCTAGCCCCAAGTTTTTGAAGAATGGCACACCCGCTCTGTAAGGTGACACGTTCTGCGGCACTAAAGAGGTGGAACCGTCCTGGATAGAACACCCTGGGCAGCTTCCAGGTTCCCTGACGTCTCCTGAGAAGATGCTCTGTGAGGCACCTGGCCCAGCCGAACCCCCTGCGTTGCGGAGCGTGGGCTGTGTCCTCTGTCCAGGGGTCCTCACGGGTCCCAGGGGCCTTCAGGAGGCTCCACATATGGCTAGCCTGGCAGAGAACTACATTTCTTTACATTTATTTTTTTAGACTTCAATTACAGTTTACATTCAGTATTTTTCTGTATTGCTTTCAGGGGTACAGCAAAGCGGCTAGAAAAGGGTGCACTTTACAGGTCTCCCCCTCCTGCCGGCGGCACCTGGCCTGGCACATAGTTAACCCCAGTGGCTCCCACAGGGGGCACGTGCCCCCCGCAGGGCACAGCTCTAACACCCTGTGCCCGTTCTGGGTCTCCTCCTCGTCACTCGCTCTCCAGCCCTGCCTACAGAATTGCTCTGTTCAGGACCCGTCTCACTTTAGAGGAATGACTGCACCACCTGAGAGTGAAGTAGAAGCCTTCTGAAAACACGGACTCTGGGGAACGAAGCAGAAGAGCTGCTGGCAAGTGCAACATCGCCACACTGGAAAGTACGCACAGAGGATGGACTGACTGCGCGGTCGCAACACAAACTCGGGTGTTTCTAAGAAACGTGATGTTCACGCCGCCTGTCTGGGGGCGGCAGGGTGCTGAGCTGGGCCGCGCCGGCCCTGCGCCCCCCGAGGGTCCTTCCCACGATGGTCAGGGGCTGCTGGTGGTCTCTGGTGGTCCTGAGGCTGGAGGGGCAGAGAGGGAGGGAGGGAGGGAGACTGACAGTGGTGGTGAAGGGACCTCAGGCTGCCAGCTGCCGCCTCACGGCAGGAGGAAGTCCTTTGACTTCGCAGCTATCACGGTGATCAGGAAGTGGCCTGGAGGTTACATAATCTAACTCTGCGTGTGACAGAGCGGACAGCCCAGACAAGGCCCGCACCGGCCAGGGTCAGGTGGTTCTTTAACGGAAGATTTCATGTGAAACAAACAGTTAACGTGGCAAATAACAGTTCCCCATCTGTGATGTAGCCTTTTCCTTAAAAACAGTAACAAAACTTCCCAAGTGCTTCCCAAGAGCCTGCAGGAGGTCAGGGGCGTCCTGGACAGCGTGTCCCGTCTGGGGACATTTCCTGTGTGTGGAGGAAGGGGCAGAGCCTTTCCCAGGAGCCTGGCTTGAGGACACGACGGAGGGCGATTTGTGCCCCCCTTTGCTGAGACCCCTGTGGGGTCTGCTCGGACCAGGCCCTGCAGGCCCCCTGAGAGAGACCCCCCGCACCGCTCATTACATGTCCTTGATCGCCCCCCAGGGAAGGGCAAAGCCTAAACAAACAAGTTCTATTTTCAATGCGTCTTCCTGAAAACCATCCTTCACCCACATGAAACCAACTCGCCAGCCTCAAATGCCGGAGGCTTCTAGGTACTTTCTGAGTTTGCTCTGACTCATGTCTTAGCAACATATTTATCCTCATCTCAAAAATGAAATGAAATAGAATAAAGCAGAGAGGCAAGGGCTCCCTTTCAATGCAGAACAACTCGCTTCTTCCCACATCCTCATTTTTTCTCCATTACCATCTAACACTCTTTCTTTTTCCCTGAAATGGGTGTAGAATTCAGGTAACTCACATATTTGGGAGTCACTTATTTATGGAGTGTTCAGACTTCAGAAGTTAGCAGTGTAATAACAAGTTACTGTCGCAGCCAGTGCTGTGATCAAATTAGGTGTCTTTTCACGATGACTAACAAATGTTTATGATGTCACCTGGCCACACACAACTGTAACCAGCTTCCCCCTGGGGCCCTGCTGCATGAATGTGGCCCCTCGCCACTGCAGCCCACCATCGGCACGACTTCCCGTTCCCCCTCAGCCTTCAGTGCGGCCGGCCCCCAGCCATCCCCAGGATTCCCGCCTGCGGTCCTCTTGGCCTTCCTTGGGGACATTCCGTCCCTCGGTCCCGCTGTTCAGGACTGTCAGCTCCTCTGAGAACGGGCTGAAAGCTCCTCCTCTGGAACCCCCGTCGAGGCCCAGGCAGTCCCTGTCCTGTCACTTGTCTACTCTGAGGGTCACTGCGTGACTTGTGTAGCATCACTTCTGCAAGAAGAGCCATAAACCTTTACACTCGGGGGGATGGGAGAGGGGCAGGTGACACACACCAGCTGGCTGCCCGGTGGCCACCCTCCGGAGAAGGACTGGGGTTCACGTGCCTGAGTGACAAGCCCAAGGTCACACAGGGTCAGCAGCTGCATCTGCCAGACCACTGCTCACCCTGCCTTTTGGACTCCCCTCTGCCACAGCCGATGGTAAAATACGAAGAGTGCTCTCCAATACACGATGGAAACCCGGGGCTTCGTTAGAGGGCCGCTGATGTTTCTCTTACTGAAACAGACAGCTGAGGCAGGGACCGCTGGACCGTGGTCCCCAGGCTCCACAGCAGTGGCATGCAACCATGAGACCAAGTCCGGCCGACGGAATGGAAAATCACGTTTGCCCGGGCAGCTGCGGGGCCCTAGGGGTGAAAGGAGGTTTCTTCTGAACCCCACTGGGAAGACAGCTGCCTGGAGCCCCGGAGCCCCGCTCTCAGCTGGGCTGTGAGCCTGAAGCCGGTGTCAGCAGGAGACTGGGCTGGCGTTCACGCGGACAAATGCGCACGTGTTAGTGGCTTCCTACGCTTCCCCTGTGATCTCGGAGTCACCTGACTTCACACTCGGAAAATCAGGAGTGAACGTGGTTGCGGACTTGAACCCAAAGGGCCACCTGACTCCTCTGCCTGTGGGGATCAGCCCGAGGACACGCGTGGGTTAGGAACCACTTGGCACGCTGCAGGCGAGGCTCCAGCTCTGCTCACCGCCGACAGAGGGCAGTAGCGGCCGCCCACGGCGTGGGAGCCACGAGCAAGGGCTCACACTGTCAGGAAGTGAAATGGAAGCTGCGTGCAGGGGGCAGTTTCTGAACGCGCCGCTGTGCTTCCTCCAGGGAGGCGGAATTTTACCTTCTGCCGGTTTCACTGCAAGTCATTCAAACTCTGGCCCCTCCTCCAAAAACAGGACATTGGCCTAGAATCTGATCATCAATACCTTCCTCTCAGATTCTGACAGTCCCTTGTGAGCACGTGAGAGAACGTGAACTGCTAATCCTCTGGAGAAATTATGCTTTTCCTTCACACTGGGCCGTCCCTGTCCCCAGAGGAGAGAGGCTGGGCAGCAAATCCGGTCGCAGTTACTCTCAACAGAGGGCGGGCAAGACTGAGACAAGCTCAAATGTAAACTTCTCCTTCCTTCCCGTCTTCCCTCCCTCCCTCCTTCCCTCCTTCCTCTTTTCCTTTTCTTCCCTATGTTTAAAATTTTTCTCCAATGAGCCCAGGCAATTGTATAATTAAAATAATGTTGATGGTTGGAACCGGAGCATATTGTATTAAGTGAAATAAGCCAGGAGGCAAAAGACAAATACCATATGATCTCAATACGGGAAACTAATGAACAAAACAGACAAACAGAAAGAAACCAGAGACCTGGGGGGGAAGAGTAGAATGACTGCGACCAGAGGCGAGGCGGGCAGGGAGGAGGAGGGGAGGGAGAAGAAAGAGGTGGGGTTCCGATGAGGAGCTGATGTGAAAGGTCCATGCACAAGGGGGGGAGGGGACAGCAATGGGGGAGCATGAAACAACTGTACCGCAACAGTGATAAACTGAAAAACTGAAAAAGCCATGCTGCGAGAAAGGAGCAAGGCACACAGCGTGCAGCGCCATGGCAGCGGTGCGAGGACGTGCTGTGGAGGCTGGCGCAGCGCAATGAGACAGTTGACAGGGGGCTTTGGGGTCACAGTGGCCCTGGGCTCAAAGCTGTGCTCTGTCACCCACTCGCCATGGGCTTTGGGAAGTTCCCAGGGCTCCGGAGCCTCAGTTTCCCATCTCGAAGCCAGAGGTCAGGTAACACCGACACCGCAGGCCTGCGGGGATGAAGCGCTGTGAGCCCCAGGACCTGGGCACGGAAGGTGCAGGCATAGCGCGGTGCGTGATGCGGTGCGTGACGTTACATTAAAATGGCTTCAGTTGACAGCAAGATGGGAACGAGCGATTAGATGCTAATTATTTTCTCCCACTTGTCAAGTAACTCGAGTTCTTTTTCTGGGGCACGCAGTTGGAGGTCATCATCCCTTCCCCAAGCGGAAGCCGCGCCCTCTTCTTCAGCGGCAGCCTGGCTCTCGGGCACGGAAAGGGCACAGGTCAGCCGGCTGGGGCTGCGCACCTCACCCTGAAGCACTTGGAGGCCCTGTCACAAGGCAATTTTTTCAGCCGCCGCCGCCCAGCTAGGGGAGGAAAGTTGGTCTGCCCAGCAGGATGCTCACCCCACCATCACAAAACCACAACACTCTGGACAGACACTGTCCTGAACACTCAGGTAGCCTTTCACCACCTGTGGCTATTCAAATTCAAGTCCATTAAAAGGAAATACAATTTAAACCACATCTGCTCACACTGGCCGAGTTTCCGGTGCCGCAGCGGCTGCGTGCCAGGCAGTGTGCACAGGGCCTTGCGGCCACTGGGGAATGCCGCGGGTCGGCGGGCCAGGGCCAAACACGGCCTCTCAATATTCATTCACGGAAACATCACTGAGCACCACCAATGTGACCTATTAACAGCTACTGCTTATTAAGCATTTAGCACGTGCAAGACAATGCTTAGGCCTTGGCGCACATAATTTGTCCAATTCCCACACTCTGAAAGGCAGGAACTATTGACTATTATGATACTCCTAATAGTAACATCAATTATTATAAGTACAATGCATTAATCGTTATGATTAAGTTGCTTTTTAGGTTCAGAGAGGCGGAACACCCTGCCTGAGATTTCCTAGCTTGCAAGCACTAGGATTCCAATTCTCTGTCTGTCTCTGGGCTCCACCCGCTGCCCCACTGCTTTCCCTCACTGCCCTCTGTGAGGCCCAGTTTAGGGCCGTGGAGGTCAGCAAAGGCACAGGACACTCGGTGCCTTCAAAGCTTCCCATCTAGTGTGGGGACGCATGGGTCACCACGCGCACCACTAACTGTGCTCACCGCTCAAGAGGCACGGCCTCCAGCCCAGTGGGTTTGGGTTGCTGGTGTCTGGATCAGTCTTCTTATGAAATGCTGCGGGGACACCAGCCACCCCATCTTCTCATCACTTGCATTCTGTAAACAAGGGGAGCCCAGGCCTATTTTGGAGGATAGGGTCGGGGAGTGTGGCCAGCGGCCAACGAAACCCCTGCATCTTCTGTGTGTCTGCCCACCCAGGAGCCCTCTGGGCCAGCCCGCTACCCGCAAGGCCGCTGCCCACCTGTGTACCCCGAGGAGGCTGGACAGTGTTTCTGCACCCCCTATTTCCCACTCGCTCAGGACACCATCTGCCACAGGCTTTGGGGGACGACAGGAGTGAGTGGCTATGGTGCTGCTGACCACCCGGCGTGGCTGCTGGCCGCTGCAGTCTGACACACCTGATGACTGGGAACTTCGTGCCCCTAAGTGTTACTCAGCGTGGCTGGTGTCAAATGCCAGCGCCGCTCCAGTGTCCCTCTCAAATAATGCTTTCTTGGCCTCTTTTGACATTTTGAGGTAACTCCTTCCATCCTTTTGAGGACAAGGTAGCGATGACCGTGGTGGGGCACGGAGGAGCACCTATGCCTGGACACAGAAGCTGCACGCTTTCAAACCCTGGTGACATCACGCCACACGTGACCGAAGCCTCCTACTGCAGGTGACTCTGTCTCTGGGCGCACGTTTCCGAGGCTGACTGGAGGTAGGAAGCCCGTGTGCTGCGGCTGTGGGAGCCTTCAGTTCAGGTCCACAGCTCCCTTTGGGCCCCAACTACGCTCCAGGTTCTAGGCACTGTGGCGGCGTCAACGGACAAAACGTGAGAGGAGTCGGAGCCGGCGGAACTTCATCCTGGTGGGAGGATGCGCAAACGCGCACCTGCCTTGCTCTGCACCTAACCCTGACGAGCAGCAGGAGAGGCTGAGAGCTGTGTGCCCGGCCGGCCCTGGCTGGCAGAAGGAGGGGACAGGTGAGATCTGAGGGGGCGGTGCGCTGCCCAGGTGGGCAGAGGTTAGTGATGACAAGATGGGGCATTTCCACTCCTGCCTGCGGGTCCCAGCCAGATGCCCCGTGACGGGGCCACACAGAGAAGCAGTTCCAGGAACTGGAACGGGAAGCTGTCAGAACACAGAGCCAGCGTGCACTCTGTCCGCAGCACCCGCTCCAGTCCTCGCTGGCTTCTCACTCTGTGCCCCCTTCCTTCTCCACGGCCCGGCTCCGTCCACATGCCTGGCCCGCCAGCCAGCACAGCCACAAAGCAGTGCGGAGTCCCAGGGTCCTGCCTGCTGTGACGGGCACTGCTGTCTACCTCGCTCTGGGGGCAACAGAAGCCTCTGGAACACCTGGCATCTGCCTGGCTTCATTCATCGTTGCTGGCCCGGTCTGGCCCTGCCCCGGCCACACGTGTCACGTGCCAGCTACAGCGATGCTCCCAGCGTCCAAGGTCACCAGGCCCATCTGCTAAAGGCAATGTGGTCCCAACAGCAGTTTCGGATGCTGTGTGTCCTCATGCACACGGGCCAGGGCCAGCTCGGGCTGCCAGGGACTCTGTGCTGGGCTCTCTGGGTCCCCATGGGCCATCCCAGGCTCCGCCGAAAGCTGCCCCAAGTGTGGGGTGGGGGTGGGAGAGCCGCAGGTGGGTGCAGCGGGGCTGGCTGGACCCGGAGGCCACAGGCCCACAGGCTGTGCGGGTGATGTTCTATCAGAATTCAGAAGGAAACCGACCAGACACTGGGGAAGCGCAGGAGTACGATCCTTTATTCACACGCTGTCCCAGAGGAGAAGCTGCTCTCCAAATTCTGGGCCCTGAGCTGAGGCAAAAAGCAACTTTTATAGTTGAAGTTTCACTCCCTGGCCTTGCAAGGTTACAGAAACAGACGTAGAAATTAAAGCTAGTTTTTCAGCGCCTTTCTTCTCACTCAAGCTGGCGACAGCTGGCTCCCTTCTAGGAGCCAAGGCCCCTAAGGGGGGCTCCCCGCTCCCCTCCAGGGGCCAAGACCGTTAACCCTTTACATCCCCCTTACAGGCCGCCAAGGGGGGCTTCCTTACATCCCCCTTACGTTCCCCCCTGTGGACGCTTAGAGGGCGCTTTCGCCCGCCCCAGCGTCCATTCCTCGGCCCTGCCTTGGCGGGTCTTCTGTGGCTTGATGACAGGGCCTCTCCTGGCGTGGTCTCGGGTCGGGGTGTCCTCCTCAGGATCCACGGCTGCCTTGGCTCTGGTGTGGTGGATCCACGGGGTCTGGCCTGCAACCTCTAAAGCAGTGGGGGTAGTTAATAATACCAGGTATGGCCCTATCCATCGGGGTGCAAGAGGCTCCTTTTTCCAGTCCTTGATCCACACGTACTGTCCTGGCCTAAAGGGGTGGGCTGGCCCCCCTGTGTGAGCTAGTTTGAGCCCAAGGTGGGCCTGCCTAATCTGTTCTAGCTCTAACCCTCATTCTTTTAAGTAGGTGGTTTGCCTGGCTTCTCTTAGGATGGATAGATCTACTGGCCCTGAGATATGGGTTAGAGGAGTGAGCCACCCATACACTGACTCATATGGAGTGTATCCTGCTGCGTGTGGAGGGGGGGAGGGTATTCCGAACTCTGAAGAGGGTGAGCAGCAGGAGGTCCGTTCAGGGCGGTCCTGTCTCCTGGCTGAGTTTCCCTAGGGTTTCTTTTAAAGTCCTATTCCTTCTTTTTACCTTTTCTGAGCTCTGAGGCCGGCAGGCGGATGTAATTTCTACTTGATCCCTAGAGCCGGAGTCAGTTCCTGAATTACATTTGCAGTGAAAGCCAGCCTGTTGTCACTGTTTAGGCTGATTGGGAGTCCGTGATGCGGGATGATTTCCTTTAGTAAAGCCTTCGCCACCTCTCTTGCCTTCTCCGTTCACGTGGGGAAAGCCTCGACCCATCCTGAGAAAGTGCAAACCATGACTAGTAAGTATCTATAGCCTCGCGCCGGCTTCAGTTCTGTGAGGTCTATTTGTAAGTCCTCAAAGGGTAGGGTCCCTGTATACTGGACCCCGGTAGGGACACTCCGCTGGGTCTTGGCGTTATGCTGGGCACAGGTGGTGCACCTTCCAGCTATGTTCGAGCACAGAGCGTCCATCTGGGCAAAACAGTAGTGCCTGCCCAGCCTCTGCTTCATCTTAGTTTGCCCTAAGTGGGTGAGGTCGTGGCAGCTTTGCACTTCCCCCTGGCGCGGCTCTGGGGAATGAAGATCCTGCCGTCGGCTAGTTGCCAGAGGCCCCCGGGTGTCTGAGTGGTACCTAGGCTCTCTGCCCATCTGTCCTCCTCCGGGTGGTAGCTGTGTTTGAGGTCGCTTTTATCTAATAACGCTCCTAGGACCGGTGGCGCGGGGGGCTCTCCCCCGGCTGCCTCTCGAGCAGCTTGATCAGCTAGCCGGTCCCCCTCTGCCTCCGCAGTGTGCCCTTTCTGGTGTCCTCTGCAGTGTATTACTGCTACTGCCTGGGGGCCCATACTGCCTTGAGGATCTCAGCCTTACTCTTGATCTCTTCCCCTTCTGCCGTAAGGAGCCCCCTTTCCTTGTAAATGGCTCCGTGGCAATGGAGGGTGGAAAAGGCTACCTGGAGTCAGTGTACATATTGACTCGTCTCCCCCGGCTGAGTCCGGGCCTGTAGCTCGGCCCTTTTCTTTGCAATAGGCACACTGATCCTTCTCACATTTGGGTGCCCCTTGTTCAAACATTAGTCAAGAGACTAGAGACACAGGCAGCAGAGCTGGGGTCCCTTCGGAGCATGGGGCCCCGCGGGCCTGCACAGGTCTCGTGCCCCTGAAGCTGGCCCCAGAATCTGCAGGGGGGGGCCGATGCTGCTGGCCCAGGGCCACACTTGGAGCTCCAATGACAGCCCAGGGGTGTAATAAATGCTCAGCTGTTTATCAGGAGACTCCGGGTCTGATCCTCTGTCTGCCACGGGAACTTGCACAGACACCTTGGCCTCCCTGAGCATCGGTCCCTCCAACTCCCCTGGCATCTTTTTCAGAGCGAGTGTCCTGGTGCCCTTGTCAAGACATCAGGGGCCCAGCAGGAGAAAGCGAAAACACAGCAACACAAGTGCATAAAACAAAAAACCCTATAGCTCTCTGGTCACCCCAGAGGGGAGGGGTCCACTCCTCTGGCTGAGGGTCTCCCTGGGGATCTTGAGGGAGATAAGGTGAAGGGCCCAGGGCAGGAGTCAGCAGTTCCAAGCTCTTGGCGGTCACCAAATGGCAAGGTGTCCAGGGCAAGTCACTTCCCTTGCTGGGGGCAGTCTGAACCTCTCACAGGGGCATCTGGCAGGTCTGCTGACGGTGTAGCTGGGACGTGACCGGGGACGGCTCTCGGTGACCTTCTGGTTGGACTAGCTGGTCGCCTGGGCTTGTGGCTGGCGAGGCTGAAGGTGGCGGGTGAGGACGTCTCACGGGGGCGCCAATGGCCGGGACTCTGGTGGGTTCTGATCCGGGGGCGGATAGAGCCTGATGACCTCGTCCTCTTCTTGGCTCTCTTGGAGTATGGGGGCTCGGAGTTGGGCAACAAGACCCTCGAGGGCTGAGATGATGGCTCCGGGCAGCAGGTCCGGGGTCCCTTAACTACACTGGTCGCACCGGTGCGTGTGGGACTCTTCTTCCCAGCACACCGGTGCAACCACCTAGGCATGTCCTGAGCCAGTTCCTGCCATCTGTCTATGTAGGGGTGCTGGTCTGGGTGGCCTGGCTTTCCTGGACAGCCCTGACTGTGTTCCCTCGGGGGGCCAGCCTACCCCGAAAGTAGGCCACTCTGAGGAACAAAAAGTCTGCAGCTGGCCCGCCTTAAGGGACGAATCTTGCCCCTCAAAGCCGTCAAAGTCCTGGAGCATACGATCTAAGATAGTGGATGATCCCCCGCCCACTTTCCTCCCTCACGGCGCAGACAAAGGGAGGGGGTTCAGCCGCTTGCCCGCCCGGCCTGCCCTCTCGCGAGGCGAAGTCGATCTTGGCTAAGGTTGCCCGATCAGAGTCCGGGTTAGACAGCCAACCGTTACGCCGTGTGATCTGACACAGGAACGGCAGGTTAGGGCTCACTCACATCCCGTGGGCCGAGGCCCATGGGACAACATACACATGCACTCTCATTAGTCACTTGTTCACAAGTTATTGACAGTCCCTCCCCTTTCAGGGGCCCGCTGCCGGTTGTTCTGACCGGCCCTGAGTTTCAGAAGTTATTTACAAACTTTCCTGAGTTTCAGAAGTTATTTACAATCCTGAGTTTCAGAAGTTACTTACAATCCTGAGTTTCAGAAGTTACTTACAATCCTGAGTTTCAGGAGTTATTTACAATCCTGAGTTTCAGAAGTTATTTACAAACCCTCCCCTTTCGGGGTCTGATGCTGGTCGTCTGACCAACCCTGATGCTAGCCGTAAAGGCCAGCCCTGACGTCAGCCGTAAAGGCCAGCGCTGACGTCAGCCGTAGTGGCCGACCCTGACGTCAGCCGTAATGGCCAGCCCTGATTTCCCTCAGATGGAGAGGGCCTGGTCCCCGGGGCACTTACTGATTTGGCGCCTTCTGATTGGTCGTAGTCCGACTTCCCTGTACTGGAGGAGCGGTCGCCTGCGGACCAGCGTTCGGTGTCCCTGATCGGCGGGGCCCAAGAAATCTCAGGGCGCGCGCTCCCCCACCTCCCTCGGGTCGCCGCTGGCCGGGAACCACGGTGCCCTCCCCGGCGGCAATCCAGCCCGTAGTGTGCAAGGTCGTTTCCGGTCAGGGAACCAAATGTTCTATCAGAATTCAGAAGGAAACCGACCAGACACTGGGGAAGCGCAGGAGTACTATCCTTTATTCACACGCTGTCCCAGAGGAGAAGCTGCTCTCCAAATTCTGGGCCCTGAGCTGAGGCAAAAAGCAACTTTTATAGTTGAAGTTTCACTCCCTGGCCTTGCAAGGTTACAGAAACAGATGTAGAAATTAAAGCTAGTTTTTCAGCACCTTTCTTCTCACTCAAGCTGGCGACAGCTGGCTCCCGTCCAGGAGCCAAGGCCGCTAAGGGGGGCTCCCCGCTCCCCTCCAGGAGCCAAGACCGTTAACCCTTTACATCCCCCTTACAGGCCGCCAAGGGGGGCTTCCTTACATCCCCCTTACAGTGAGAACCGGGCAAGGCGGGTAAGGGAGGCCTCGGGGCAGAAGGGGCCACAGGGAGTGACTGTGTGGGTGGCTGTGAGAACGTGAGTCAGTGGGTGATGGGGTGAGGCCTGCGTGGAGGACCCTGAGCAGAAGGGGAGAGGGAGTGGGGAGCTGGTGGTGGCAGGAGGGGAGAAGGGTTCGGGGTGAAGCCTGCTTTGTGCACCTTCGGGTGCGTGCAGGACCAGGGTGCGCTCACACCCACGAGGCCACGGCACACACATCGGGCGAGTCCGCGGCCACTGCTGTCACAGAACCTGTCTTTCCCCACAAGTCCTACACTGGCCCTGTTACCCCGAGCCTGCAGACGCCCTGGCCGGGCTGCTGGCTCAGGACCCGGGCACAGGCGCAGGGTGGCCCGCGGGGATGCCGGCTGCAGGGCAATCTAGAGCTTCCAAGCCGTTCCTGCCTCCCTGGCGACGGGGCATGGGCCAGCATTCTGACACACGGGGCCACGTCCACACATGGGGGACGGAGCGTGGACACTGTGGGGGCAGCACGGGGGCAGCCGGCACAGCCTCGGACAGGCTCCCCAGCGCCGTGACCCCATTCTTGACCCACCTTGTTTCTTCAGGAGGCCAGAAGAGGCTGCCTGCACATTCTGAAACTTCTTTTTTCCACTTTGTGAGAGAAAATGATCCCCTGTGAGGTGATGGTGGGGGCGCAGTTTTCACACCATGAAAGGCAGGTGCAGAGTGAGCCGTGCGGGCCGTCCTCCTACGCAGCCCGGCCCGCAGGGAGCCCGCAGCCTGCCGGTGCGCTCGGCGCAGGGCCGCCGGTTGGCCGGGAGGGTTTGCAGCTGGCTCGGCGCAGCGGCTGGGGGCGGGAGCCCTGCCCCGAAGTGCACACAATTGAGAAAACAAGGCTGGAGGACGAGAAAGCCAAGAGCCCTGAAACACCTCCTGGAAGAAGTCGCTGTAGACGGTGCGTGCAAGAGAGGAAGAGAGAAGATGCCGGGATGAACCCGCCTTGCTGACTCCAGGTCCCGCTGGCTTTGCCCCTGAAAACAGCACTGTCTTGGTTGGCGCTGCATGCAGTGGCCCAGTCCACCCGCGGGTCTGCCTTTTCAGTCCCTCCCCACGGGTCCGTTCCCCTCACTTCTTGACATTTGAAGCCATGTACTTCCTCCAACACTGCGCCTCATAATTCCTAGGGATTTAAACGTTCATGTAGGTGACCCTGCGGACACGCTGGCCCAGAGCCCTTGGCCTCATCTGTATCGATCTTGCTGACCCCACTCCTCCGCCACCAACTTCCACGGTCACATCCCATCAGACCACGGCATTGCCGGTCACGTTCATCCGTTTATGACCTCAGGTGCAGGCATCCCATCCTCTGGTCACCTCCTGCCTTTCCAGTTCCCTGTCTCTAGTCCCCACCTGCCCTCTGACACTTGCCCCGTATGCCTCCCACTGAGTGGGACTGTCCCTTGCTGCATCGTCACGTCACGACTTCCCTCCTCCTCCTCCATCACCACCACCTCCACTGCCTCCACCTGGCCAAGGACGACCAAGGTTGTTTCCACCCCCGCACCTGTCCTGGGCGCACGTGCCTGCAGCGGAGCTCAGCTGGAGAAAAGCGCACATCCCTGCCAGCTGGTCTCACGAAACGGTGCGGGGCCAGCAGCCTCCAAGGGCCATGCGGTGGCCTGAGACCTCACCACATTCTCCTGCACCCCCACTGAGCACCCCCTTCCCCACCACACTCCACACCCGCTCCCTCTCTTCACTTTGCGGCCGCTGTCTTGGCTTCTCCCCTGGTTGGTACCTACTCCTTCTCAGTTCCCTGGGCAGACTGCTCCCCATCACCTCAGGTTTAAACTGCTCAGTGTTCAAACCTGAGGCTTTCCTCCATCTGCACCCAGGCCCTTGGTGGTCTCCACCAGCTTTTAGCGGGAAGCCCCACTAAAACTGACCGAAGGGACTGAAGGGACTGAAACTTTATTTCTCCAGCCCCAGGCTCCAGACCCGTCCATCTAACGGCGCATTTGACACCGCACCCACTCTACCCTCTGCCTGAGATGCCCCCAGCAGGTGCCCCCCACTTCCTTCCCCACTTCTACTTGGTGCACCCTCTGAAGAACAGCGCCTTCTCAACCCCACGTTCCCCATCTCCCTTGGCGTTTTCTCCTCTACACAATTACCAGTGTCTGACACACCTTAGAGTTTGTGTGATTGTCGGTCCGTTATCTGTCTCTGCCCACCGGAACGTAACCGCCCGGAAAGCCGGGCTCTTGGTCTATCCGCCTGGCCCAGAGTGGGCATTCAGTAAATATCTGCTGACTGAATTAATCCAGTGCTCCCCAACTCTGGAATCTGAATATCAGTGGGAGAAAACAGAAAGTATCTCTATCTGCATGTGAGACCACTAACCAAGAGAACTCTGAGGGTCTTTTGCAGACTCCCCATTTGCCTCTGGGGGCTGGCGGCTGAAGCGGGCCCGCTGGGGCCCAGTGACAGGATGCAGAACCAGGAAGGGGGGGGCTGGTTCTGGTTACGGCTGCACCCCGTGGTCAGGAGGCTCCACATGTGTGCTGGGGATGCACCTTCCCAGAGCTCCCATGGGGGCCCCCCACGGCTGGTCCCACTGCCACTCCCTGCGGAAGAGTCTCCGCAACCACCGCCAGAAAGTCAGAGAGGAGACACCACATTGCACAGTCAGACAAGTCCTGCAACGAGGGAGCCTGGTTCAACGCTTTTCTGGGCATGTTTCACGGGAGCCAACTTTTGTTCATAATGTCTTACTGTTAACTTGAAACCCACTTTCAGAAACTCCAGTTAGAGCTGGATAAAGCACACGGGAGGTGAGTATGAAAGCAGGACCCGAAGGGATAACGTGCCCCTCCCTGCACTCGGCCAGCCGCCTGCAGCCTTTGTGACCAAACATGGAGAGCGGAGCGGCTAAGGCAAGGACGGAAGAAGGGGGAGCAGACCGGGGGCTGTCGTCCAGGGTGGACACAGGGCGCGGGAGTGCTGGTCGAGGGGAAACGCTGCCCCGGCTGCGCTGTCAGAAGGAAGGCAGGTAACGGCGGGCATCTGGGGCAGCTGCCATCACCGGAGTTACAGTAGATCTTGGGGAGCAGCTGGGGTCGTTGTTGTTGGAGCACTGGGGTGAACCACGTTGGTGCTGCCTTTTCCCTTAGAGGCAATCTCCTCTGACAGTGAATGCTGGGCATGAACTTGGAAGGAGAGGAGTCTCATCAGACACAGGCCCCCTGGAGGGCCTGCGGGAAGGGGGGCGCACTGTGCACCCTGCCATGGTGCGGACACAGGGTGGGCACGCACGCACGAGCCCTCATCTCTCCCACACTCATGCCGAAGCCTTCTCTCGTCCCTCCACACTCTGCCTCCTGAGTCATTTCCTAGCCACCTGTCGCTACATGGGCGAGGGGGGTGGGGGGCCAACGCAGGGCCTGGGAACGTGCCAGCTGACCGTACCCGGGGCAGCTGTCACCACATTTAAGAGCAGATGCGGCAGAGCTGGAACATATATAGGAAAGCAGGGAGCCCGGTGACAGTATTGCTGGAGGCCAGGGTCCATGGGAAGTGGCGAGCAGAGCACGTGGTGCCCGGGGCACGGGGAGGCTTGTGGAAGCCACCATGCCGCCCTGGCAGGGCTTAGCAACAGAAGCTCAGGAACGAGGTGTGTTGCCAATGTTGGGAGTGTTTTGATGGGTCCCAGTGCAATTCTGAGGGACAACCTGCACGTGGAGGACGTGCTGGGTGAGCCAGCAGGAAGCAGCCTTCCTGGGCGCCTCTGCCCCCCGGAGTCAGCCCCGCAGCAGGGACAGCTGCCTGTCAACAAAGCGGGGCCTCAGCCATCCGCACTGCCTCTGCCTCGGGGGCCCCCAGCACCTGCCTTAGCTGCGTGCTTCAGTCTTCCCCAGCAGGGACAAACCCACCTTTTCATTCTTTTCATCCCCCTCACAAGGGCTTGGCTAACTGATTTCTAAGAGAATAAACTGTCTCTGTGACTGCACATTAAGACAACAAAGCTGAGTAGTAGATGAGTTTGTAAGCTAGAAATCTCTACAACAACATATCCCGTGTGCAGTAGGGAACCCAGTTTCACACACATCTCTCTCCCCGTCTCTGGTGGGACCCTTCCATGCTGGCTTGGGGCCCTGCCATGTGCCTCCCTTTGGCTAATGAGTTGGTAGTAAACTCAACACAAGCAAAGACCTGGAAGAAGACTTTCTGTGTCCACTTTCTCACTGGGACCCCTGCCAGCACCATCAGAACAGGCCTAGGCTGGCGGGATGTGAGAGCCGTGTTAAGGATGACTTGGTGGAGCACAGATACATGGACGAGTCTGGCCAGGACCAGTGAAGTCCACCCCAGATCACCAGAGCTGTTAAGTCCTCCCAAAAACACGTTTGAGGTAATGAACAGTGGCTACTTTCAGCCACTACCTTGGGGCTGTGGGATACACAGCACTAGCTAACTGATACACTGAGTTGCCCCTTAGACACTTCAGGGATTCATCTGCTGCTTTTGGGAGCATGTTGAGGTGCCAATAAACACCAGTTATTTGATTCAGGCAGAACTGCCTGCCACTTGGCACTTCTCCCCGAGGAGAGCAGGAGCCCTGAGGAGCATTAGGAACAGAGCACGGTGGCTCTGCTGAAGTTGACAAGCTAAATGTCCTCATTTACTACAGATCAGTGACCCAAAGGGTGTTGTAACTGGCTGAGTGGCAGATGTGGATCTACTATGGAGTGCTAGTGGGATGACTCAAGCTAGACCTCTGTTAGAAAGAAAACAGGGGTTGGCTGTCTTGGTTTTCTGGAGGTTTGGAGTCATATGGTTGACACCATCATCATCATTATCATCATCATCATCATCATGGCTCATGATATGACACTAAGTGCTTCACGTGCCTTATCTCATTTCATTCTCACGATTACGTGATGAACTGGGAACTAGGTACTATTACCTCCATTTGTACACATGAAGAAACTGAGGCTCAGAGAGGTTCTTCCAAGGTCAAATGGCTCTGAAATCTCAAGCCGGGACCCTGACTCCGGCAGCTTGCCCCCAGCCCACACTTTCGGCCTCTCTCACCTATGTTATGGATGTACGTATTTTTTTAGGAGGAATCTAACTGCTTTCTTTGGCAGATGGACGGTGGAGAGCAGAGTCTGATGTAGAGATGCTTTGGCTCATAGGAACTGAGGAAACTCTCTCCACTCTTGGTCCAAATCACAAAAGCTAAACCGTTCTGTGAGGCTTCATCTAAGACTAACCTCCACCTGTCGGCACGTCCAGGGAGGGGCCAGACTCTACAAGCCTGTGCCTTCCAGAGGACCCCGAAGGTCCTCTCAGAGGAAGAGGCATCTTTGAGAACCACTCTCTTACACAGAGAGGGAGCTGTTTTATTTTCATTTCCACAAAGGTGCCTTGTGTGCCAGGAGGTCCTTGCTAACACAGCTGCAGGTCGTGCCCAATAAAACACAGCTGAAGACGGTCCCATTTTTTCACAGGCGGAAAAACTAGGAGAAAATGGAACTAGTTGATAACAGATACTTAGATGAACACTCATTTTAAGGGAGCAAAGGTGCCCTCACTATGCACACACATGCGCAGACCGAAACACATGGGACATGCAAATTCGTAACCGAGCGCAAGACCATGGCACCAAATCATTCATGAGAAATGATCAATACAATCTAATCTTGCACACTCTTTAAAAATAAAAATAGCATCCTGAGATCTCATTTCTGTAAGGGAGGCTGTCAGACTCAAAGAATGTTGAGCACCACATTTTCCCCGAGCAGCTCCCCTCTGCAACAGAAGAAACCACTGGCCCCTGCCCAGCTGGGGCTGGCATTACACATACTCATGCTGCACCAGAAAGCCAGGCAAGCCGTGCCTTCCTGCATTCTCACCCCTCCTCCCTCGGCCCGCTCCTTGCTGGTGGCAGAGACCGAGCTGGGCTCACGAAGGCCAGCCTTCGCTCTGCCGCTAATGACCGGGCCCCACCGCACGCTGAGTCATTTCCTTACCATTCCCGTTGCTAACAAGGCTAATAACGCTGCGCCACGCAGATCACACATCACGCCGGCTACTGAAATAGAAACTACATAAATTATTTTTTAAAGCTGTCATCAAAAGAATTGCTCTTCTGCAGGAAATTTCTTTTCAACTGCTCAAGCATTTGCCTAGCTTTGTGCTCAAGTGACCGCTTCTTTGTTAATGAACACACGCCCTGGTTCACAAACGGAAACAGCCTGTTTTGTCTCGGGTACACCTGCAGCCTCCTCCGGGGGGATGTCACTGCAGGGAAGTCATTGTCTGTTTTCTAGACCTGAGCCGTCTGTCTGTGAGGCTGAGGTTAACAGACTGCGGTGGTCTCCTCCCAGGCTGGGGCTCACGAAACCTCCTGTTTGCAGCATCTAGGTTGAGCTGTTGATTGGTTCCATCTATATCCGATTATACTTCCAGTATAATCAGTTAATGAAGTCATTCATTCATTCAGCCACCCATTCATGTATCTGGGCACCAACTATCTAGTAAGTGCCTTTCTGTGCTGGGCCCTTTGCCAGGCCCTGGGAAGAACGCCGTGAGCAGGACGGTCACATGGGGACGTGCTACCATGCTGTGGCAGAAGGCAGTTATTTGAGGTTCTCCTGCCTCAAAAGGGGGAAAACAGGACCAAGGAGTTTCACGCAATATTATCAGGATGAGTTCTAGTGCAAAGCCTAACAGAGCAATTCCACCAGGATGTGGAATGGCTGACCTTACTACTGCTCCGTAATAACTCTCCCACATACGTTTCTCGGGCAGCGGATGCCAAGATCACGGTATCGCATGACTAGCACGTCTCACTCATGTCCTCCACAGGCATGAGTTTCACCAGCCTCTGCTCAAGTTCAGCCATGTCCAGGCTCTTTCTCCGGAAGCTACAGTCATGTGACCCCAAGTATGAGCTCGTGGTTTGATCTCAAAGACAAAAACCATTTTATGAGCAGAGCAGTGTACTTCTAGAGCTTGCTAACCCTCTTAATAAAGCCATGGCCACTGGCAATCAGTAAGTCTGCTACAGAAATTACAGAACAAGAACTCCAGGCGACTGAAAAGCAAACCTCACACGTGCATCTGTCTGACCCCAGGGTGTCAGGTTCACACAGAGTGGCCGCACACTTCCCTTTTCCCCAGCACGCGTGTGAGGAGGGTTGGCCTGGCGTGTTCACAGAGCAGGGAATGGAGCCTCTGGGGAATAGCTGATACACACAGGCTCAATCCCTGTGTATCTGGCAGTGTCATGCCTCCTATGTACCCTGTCACAGGGCAAGCCCTTTTTCCTTTCAGATGGGCCCATTTTCATACTGAATAATGCCTTCAAGAGTCCTTAACATACAGATAAAGAAAAAAATTCCTTGAAAGCAGTTCAGTCACTGTGCCTCCTGATTTTCAGAATGCTGTTGAACCTGCCCATGACTAAGCTGTAGGAAAACCCTCTTCTCTTTTGCTCTTATGTAAAGGAAAATGTGGGCGGGGGGCTGAGGTCTGGTTTGTATCCACCTCACCCTGCGGACTGTCAGAGAGGAAAAAGGAAATCTCTGCTCTCCCCAGGTAGGGATATGAGGTTGCTCCGAATTCCACTTTTGGGGAAGTCCACCATCAAGGTGATGTAAATTCTCAAGTAGCAAGTTGACTCAGCATGTTCCTAAGCCACAGACGTCCTCGGTGACGTGTGCAAAGTGCACGTCATGTACCCACTTGCTCTCCCAGGCAGCAGGGAAAGCGTGTGGTTTCCCCAGCCCGTGCACAGAGCGGGAGCTGCCCGGCTCCCAGTGGGCCAGGCACGCAGGGATCTCAACCTCTTTCCAGGCTTCTGTCCTGACTCCCTCCCGGAGCCCTGGCGGGCTGGCGGGCAGCGACCCCAGCAGGTCCTCCTCTGCCTAAATGCTTTCCTAGTTCTTCATGAGTCAGGGACATTGTTTTCCATTCAAAACTCTGTTTAGGAACCAGCTGGGACCACGGCATTTCTCAGTACCTCTGCTTCTGATGAGCAAATGACTTGGACTGCGGGGGAGGCAGCCAGGACCACAACACCTTTCAATACCGGTCCACATGAGAGGTGGCGTTTCTGGACCCTGAAAAAGCCAGGCTAAAACGTTGTCGTTAGAAGACTGATGACTTCGCCTGCGAGGGGTGGTTAGTCAGAGAGGGCAGAGGTGACAGAAGACATCCAGGAATGTACCCCTTAGGCTTCTGTTCCCCAACAGATCACATCTAATGTCATGTCGTGGCAGGGATGTCTTGCCACCCTCCTCATGGTCCCCAAGTCCCCAGGCCATCTTGTTAACACCTCAATAGCTGCCTGGGTTTCTGAAATAGTAACATACAACAATGCTTTCCCAGATGGATCAAACATGGCAGAGTAAGTACAGAGCTTCGAGTAATGCCTGGCACACAATATGGGCCCAAGAAGCGGGACTGGAAAAGCGTGTCTATAGCCTGCACCAAGGGGACCCGGCGCGGCGTCCCAATCCAGGCAGGATGGGGGCCCAGTGGGGGGCCCACCACCCTGGGCCCTGCAAGCAGGAGCTCCACCAGCCACTGAAAGACCTTGTACTTCTAGCTGGAAAGCCTTTCTTTGAGCCCAAATCCTCCACGGGCCCCAGCGTGTGAGGCAGGTGACAGAGGGTTTCTCTGCTCACACAGGGTGGAGGGCACAGAGCTGGCTCCCTGCTTCGCCTGCCAGGCAGCCCTTCTAAGGAGCCCTTTAAGGGCAACAATGTCACTTTGTTGTCATAGTTAAGAAAATGAATCTCCTAAAACCCTTACAGGTATTTGTCGATCTAAACCTTGTCAAATTTCATGTCTGCCTGACATGTCTGTGCATAGCACAGAACACCCTTTTCTTAGCACCTTTCCCTTTCTCCATCCTGGTCTCCAAATGGCAAGCACTCTGTCTCAGGGGACCGAGGGCACCCTTTCGCCTCAGCCAGGTCACCTTCAGACCCTCCCAGATGCTCACAGAGGACAGAGCACAAACGCCGTCCAATGTCTGTCCCATGCAGAGCTTTCTGCCACCAAAGGCTTCGCGCTCTAACATTGGGTGGCCAAAAAGTCTGTTACCGTATTTTCCTTGCGATGGTTCTAGTAGCGCTTAGTTGCCTTGAACTTCATTTGAAACAATTTTGTTAGATGGTGTTGAGACAGCTGTCCTATCAGCGTGCGTTTAAAAAACTTATCACAGTTGGTGATTTTTTGTGCAGCCATTTTAGTATTGAAGATGGAAAAAATATACACAACATTTTGGCCTATTATGTTTTATTATTTCAAGAAAGGCAAAAATGCAACTGAAACATAAAAAGAGATTTGTGCAGTGTGTTGAGAAGGTTCTGTGACTGATCGAACATGTCACAAGTGGTTTTCGAAGTTTCCTGGCACTATTGACATTTTGGCCAAATCATTATTTGCTGTGGGGCATCTTATGTGTTGGAAGATGTTTAGCAGCACTCTGGCTTCTACCTGTTAGAAGCCAATAGCAGGAGAGCGCCGACAAACTCAAAATATCCAAATCAGTAAAGCTATTAGTGAAAATGAAAAATGTGTCTTTTATCGAAAAAAAAACTAAATGGACATCTTGGCCAACCCAATATCCCTCTCAAGATGCCTCCACAGACCAAGTTCAAATTCCTGAACTCTTCTTGCATGTCAGGTACAAGTTTATGGGAAATAACATTTTTCAAACAACCTTCTCTTCCTGGGTTATCCAGAAACGGAGCAGATGAGGGAGAGGAGTGAAGATGGAAATGCTCTGTTCGGTGTCCCACGTAAAACTGTGTAGTGTGCTTCCTCCTGGGGGGACCTGCTGATGCGTACGGTGTGCGGAGTAGGGCTGGCTGCGTGGATGCGTCCGTCGGGGCCTGTGGCCTGGGCGCTAGATGGCTCTGAGCCTGAGAGCCACTACCACAGGCAGGGGGAGAGCTCTTCCTTAGACGAAATAGCTCCTAGGGGTCAAGGACTGAACACAGGATATTCCCATAGTCTGTCTCACCAGATGCTAAGCAGACGTTGCTTTTATTCTAGTTTTCTCTGTGGAACGGATAGCTCCCTCCATAAATGAGGAAAAGGCAAACAGAATGGCTTGTTTTCCTGTAAAAGGGTCATTCACTCACGAGAGGGGTGTAAATATTCCCGAAGTTCAACTACCATAAGGTCTTTGACAGAGGTGCTCCTCCCCTTGGGGAGGATGTATCATTTAATTCACTCTGCTTTAATATGTAAAGGAGAGACTGGGAAGGAATGAAATAACTATGACTGAAATATACTTCTGAACGAGAAACAAACAGAGGTGAAGGAAATAGCGCCAGAAAGCAGAACTGTGAGGAAGACGCGCACCCAGTGGGAAGGGGGGCCAGGGGGCCCGGCGAGAGGGAGCTCTCCCAGGTCTGTGGTCCTCCTGGCTGTGCCCTCTGCTGGGGTCACTGCTCTCCCTGACTACTGTTGACCTTCCGCCACCTTGCTTCGGACACTTCCACAGCCTTCATTTTCAGGGTGGGCCTGAACAGCAGCCCCACGAAACGTGATTCTCTGAACACGGCAGTGACAATCAGGGCAGTGGCTGTGAGAGCTGGGTCGGGGTCGGGGTCAGGCCCCACCCCTGCGATCACCCTGGAGCTCCCAGCCAATACACACTCGGGTAGCAGAAGTACTGGCCCGCAGCGCTGTAGCTGCAGGTGTCCCCAAACAGGGAGCCGTCGGCCTCCTAATTGCAGGGAGCTAATTATGGTTGGCTCTCTTCCTGGGCATGTTCCTGTCGTCGTACTGCGGTCCCCTCAGCGTCCACTGTGGAGCTGGCAGGAGCAGAGAGTTCTCATTGCCACGAGAAGGCTTGAACGGTAGGGCCAATCGATCATAATTGATTAAGTAAGTGCATATGACTTAATCGTACTTTGGCCATTAAGTTGCCAAGATAACTGATTTCTCGGTTGGTTTTGCCTATGCTATTTAAGAATTGTGGGGTTTTCCCAAACTGAGACCCCGGACTGCCAGAATGACGAGCAAGGGGGTCCCGGTGCAAATTAAGCTTGAAACGTCGCTGGAGGCGAAAACTGCAATGAAAGCTGTCCCCCTTCAGGCACGTCACCACCGGGTTCTTAGGGAAGGGCAACAGTGCTGGGCAAATCGAAGTGTGCAGGAGAAGAGGAGGCCCAACAGGAGCCGCACTGAGCCCACAGAAGGAGCCACGGGCTGAGTCTGCACGAGCTTAGCGGGCTGTGAGGACGGGACACTGCAGACATTGTTCCTTCGTGGGGTCGCTGGGAGCTGGGGTTGCAACACCAGGCAAGTCACATTCAAGGTCCAAATGATTGCCACTTCTTTCTTCTTCCATGCATGTAAAATGCCAGCCAATGACTGTCAACTCTTACACTGGGTAATGCAAATGAAGGGTAATTAGATATTCTAACCCAGGTCGGAAGTTGATTCCTTAAATGACCGAGACGAGATACACATGCACATTCTGGACCATCAGAATGATTTTGCAGGGCATTTCTTACCCGAAATGCGCATGCTGACATGTCATCGCGACCTGAGCCCTCCATGGGGTCTCACGAATGGCACAGGCCGTGCCATTGTTCCTAAGGGCACCAGCTCCGGACAAAGTGGCCCTGCTCCGCAGGTGGTTCCCCTAGTCCCTTCAATGTGGACTTTAACTTCTTTCTGCCTTCAACTTCCGCAACTGTGAGGAGAATCGGTTCTACTTTTCATGTTGTTGCTTTAAGGAAATGAAGTTGACAGAGCACTTGGCTCTACAAAGGTTGGCTCTAATGATTATTATTAGCATTTAAAAAATACTTTATTGTTTTTAGAGGGAGAGTAAGGAAGAGAGGCAGAGAGGGATAAAAACATCCATGTGTGGTTGCTTTTCACCTGCCTCCAGCCACGGCCCTGGCTGGAGACCTGGCTTGCAACCTGGTTATGTGCCCTGGGTGGAAATTGAACCAGCAACCTTTGGGTTCGCAGGCCGGCGCCTTATCCGCTGAGCCACGAGCCAGGGATTATTAGCTTTTTGATGGGTCCCAGGCATTCTCCCAGGAGAGGCCTGTACCCTGCTGTTGGCAGCGGAGGTGTCTCACAGGTGTAACCCTGTTTCAAGTTAAAGGCTGGTCTCAAGGCAGCCGCATGCTCATGGAGCAGACCTCGCCGTCTGCGTTTTCCAGCCTCCACTTGGCCAGCAGTTGCACTCCCGAGCGGCCATGCCCCCTGGGCCTGGAGAGCCCACGTTAGCAGAGTTACATGAAGTAAAATGGTGCTGAGAGTGTGGCGAACGCGATGACCAGGGCTCCGAGGCCATTTTGGGGTTCGGCAGTGGCCTGTCCCAAGTGTGGTTTGAGACTGTTCACAGAGGTAAAATAATTCTGTCAGACGCAACATGGTTCTAAGATAACGGTGTTCAGGGTCCATAAATCCCACAAATGCAAGGGGTCACCACCAACTACTAACCGACTACCACGCTCAACCGTACGTGTATTTCTCAACCAGTATGTGGCTGGTCTTGTGGTCAGTTAAATGTAAGTACACTTAAAAGCTCCTGTGGCATTAGAATTCCTCAAGTACAGGCAACACTAATCCAGCTTCTAGCACCTACCATCGTGGAAGCTGAACGTCCCTGATGTGGCACAGCTGCCTGTGCCGTAGGACATGAGCGCTCAGACACAGTAACAGGAAGACGCGGAGTCTCTGCACAGAGAACACTGTTTCAGCATGTTCACCATGTCGCCCATAGCAATGAGGGGCAACTGTAACTGGGAAGAGCAGGAGCAGCTCTGCTCACGGAAATAGATATGCCGACAACTGAAGAAGGAAAACATGCTAAACTATGGATCAAAGAAAGACAGATCAAAGATAAAAACTTTTTCTTAGAATTTTGGCAAGTATTTAAAATATTCATAACATGCCAATGAAGCTGGAGGAGGAATGAGTGCCACCCGGTCTGGTGTGTTGGAGTGCAATCGGGCAGCTTCCATCAACTTTTAAAAGGATGTGATCTGGGCACTTAGGGAGGGAGGTGGGCTGTACATCTAAAAAGAATCATTCCTGTGCACATACAGACAGAGGTGCCTTAGGACATTTGGGGCGGCCGTACTTGCAGTGGGTAAAACCCGGAAGAGCCCACCGGCCATCAGCAGGACAGCCTGATGGTAACCACTGACCCCACTGGTCAAGGTGGCTGCCCTGCATGGGAAGCCTGCGTGCTGCTGTCCCTGATGTATGTTGAGTGAGAAAGAAAAGCTGTAGCATAGCCTCAGTAAGATGAATCTGTTATGTGAAAAAGCACGTTTTTCTACTATTCTGTAACGTGTCTTTTTCTATACCTCCTTACATCTCCATACATAATAATCTCTACATGTATATATATTCCTCTACACTGTTCTATGTACACAGCAGAAGAGTCTAGAATGAAACATAGTAAACTCTCAAAAATTATGGAAGAAAGGGAGCCATTTTTATTTTCACTTTGTAAAATGGTCAGGTCTTTGAATACTTTATGACACTTGTATAACTTTTATAAACACACAAGTGAAAAGCAGTAGTTTCCCCAAAGCGATCCTCAGCCCTGGAAACAGGAGCAGCAACCAGGATGGGGACGCACCCGGCACACTGGAGACCCCTCTTCCAGGAAGGAGGCGGCCGGGTAGGCCCCGCACGCCCGCCTGGGAGGACCAGGGCGCGTGAGAACAGAAACAGAGTCCGTGGCCCACAGTGGCCGCAGGGAGAGCCACGGGGCAGCCAAGGCTGTTGGGCACGGTCCCCGGCAGCAGTGCAGACCTGGCCAGCTACCGACTGGCAAATGGGCCCCGGCTCCCTCTCCGGCCCCCTCGCGCCACCCGGCTGCCCTCCAGGTCCCCAGCGCCTCCTGCCAGAGCGGCTGGCCGGTGAACCCAGGCCACGAGAGGACATCCTGGGGCTGTGTCCACGGGCCTCTGGAGGGGCGACTATGCTTCCGGCTGCTGGGGTGCCCACCGGGGCCCAGTCCAGAGAGAAGAGCGTGGCAACCCCGCCACGGGACCCCACGGCGCCCACACCAGGCGGGGTGTTGGCCACTGCCTGTGGCTTCAGGAAGCCCTAGGCGCGGCGGCAGAGCCCTGGCTGCAAACGTCTGTCCCGACCCCGACCCCCGCCCTGCAGGAACGCCCGCTCCGCGGTCCGGCTGCCACCCGGGCACGTGGCCTCGGGCCAGGGGTGGCGCTGGCCGCTGATGCTGGAACGTGGGGGGGAAGGGCGGGCTGCCTGGGGTCGCGGGGCTGCGGGCGCCCGGAGCGGCCCACAGGGTCCCCGGGGCAAGAGCACCGCGGCAGGCAGCCAGCCGGCTCAGGGCCCGCTGTGGCGGTCGTGCAGCTCGGCACCCGCAACACGCTCGCTGGGCCCGAGCGCCTGCGGCGTGGGAATCGGAACGAGCCCCTCCCCGCCGCCATGCGGCCGCGCTGCGGGAATGTAGACGCGGGTTGACGGAGCGAGAGGCTAGCAGTCAGGTGTCAGTTACTGCGTTGCTAAGGGGTGGCAGCAAGCTTGTTCCTGAGCAGAAAGCACCCAACCCGGGCGAACCCGCCCTGCCCTGTTCTCGCGTGTGACAAGTCCAAGTGGACCGCGACCAGCCCGGGGGCATGGCTGCCGCGCTGCAGGGAGGGGTGGCGGCACCAGACGCCCGCCAGGCCGGCCGCTCCGGGCCCGCGGCCCCGCCCCGCGCAGCCTCCCCGCCGCACCTCCCTTCTTCACCCTCCCTGTCCCCTCTGCCTGCGCCCCCAAAAGCCCATCCGACAAAGCCCAGCCTAGGCTGGTTCTCTCCTTCGCCCCCTCCTCTCTTTCCCACCGGTCCCCAGGGGTAAGAATTCCGGCCGTGTGTCCCTTCCCAAGGCTGCTGTTACAGGCCACACGAAACCCAGACTGGCAGCTCGAGCGCGGGGGCGGAAGTCCCAGGTGGGCCTTCAGGGCTCCAGCGGGCGAGGTCCCTGCCTGCCGCAGCGGAGAGCCCTGCGTGTCCGGCAGGGCCTGGGGGTTGGGGAGGCCCCTGTGGTGCCGAGGGGTGCCACTGTGCCATCTGGGAGCTCCACCCTCCCAGGGGTGGTGCAGCCATGCCCATGGGCTCCCCCTCCCACTCTCACTTCAGCCTCCCAGGCTCTTAGACATTGTCCCCCAGCCTCCGGCCTCCAGCAGGACGCAGCTCTCCAAGTGGGCGCGCAGGGGTAGCCCCCGCTGTCCCATAGGCCTGGTACCCGAATGCCTATCTGAGCCACCCCAGACCTGTGATTGGATTCTAGACTTACCTCCCCTTTGCCAGAGAAAGCCCAGGGCCACGGCTCCAACTCCAGCACCTGGGGCTAGAAGTTGGGTTCTAGACACTAGGCCCAGATGGAGGATATGTAGACACGCCACGTCTTCCCCACCTCTCAGAAGGGGTTTCCATCTACCTCAAAACTAAATAAAAACCACCAGAAGTTTCAGAAAACCAGGGCTGAGACTGAGGTGAAGAGCACAACCATACGTTCAAACCTGGGACGTGACCCCAGCCCTGGACCAGACCTCACAGCTCACAGTTCTGGTGCTGGAGAAAATGGAGTTACGTTGCTTTTGATTGCGAAAAGCAGTCAAAAAAGGGTTAGGGCGGTGGGAGAAACTCCTGGTCTCCCTCTCAGGCCTCCCCACACCCAGAGCGGCTGCTGGAGGGGCCCCACGCACTGACCAACACCTAAGGCTCCGCCCCTCCCAGCGCAGCGGGGCAACAGCCCTACCTAAGGCACAGAGGCAATGCAGGAGCCTGCCAAGTTGGGGAGACAGTGAAATCCAGCCCAAAAGCAGGAACAGATGAAGGCACCCGTGGGCGAACTAAGCAACAGGGAGATAGCCAACCTAGTAAATGCACAGTTTAAAATGTTGGTGATAATAATGCTCACAGACTTGACAGACACTATGGAATATGGCAAACGTGGAAGGCGATACTAAGTGAAACAAAGGAAAATACACACAGAACCAGTGGTGAAGGGAAGGAAACCAGGGTTCAAATCAATGATTTGAAGCATAAGGAAGAAATAGTCAACCAGTACAGAAGGAGGAAACAAGAATTGAAAAAAAATGAAGAGAGGCTTAGGAACCCCTGGGACAACATTAAACATGCCGACATCCAAATCATAGGTGTGCCAGAAGAAGAGGAAGAACAAGAAATTAAAAACTTGTGTGAAAACATAATCACAGAAACTTCCCTAGTTTGGAGAAGGAAACAGACATACAAGTCCAGGAAGCACCAAGTCCCAAACAAGCTAGACCCAAGGAGGCCCACACCAAGACACATCATAAAATGCTCAAGGTTAAAGATAAAGAGAGAATCTTAAAAGCAGCAAGAGAAAAGAAGAAAGTTCCCTACAAAGGGGTTCCTATAAAATTATCAGATGATTTCTCAAAGGAAACTTTGCAGCTAGAAGGGCCTAGTGAAAAGTACTCAAAGTGATGAAAAGCAAGGACCTACAACCAACATTATCCAGCAAAGCTGTCATTCAGGATGAAAGGGCAGATAAAGTGCTTCCTAGACAAGGTAAAGCTAAAGGAATTCATCATCACCAAGCCCTTATTATATGAAATATTAAAAGGACTTAGTAAGATGAAGTTCAAAATTATGAATATTGAAAAGCCAACAAACTCACAACTATCAACAACAGAATGTAAAAAATAAAAACTGAAATAAATTAAGCAGACAACCAGAGAGGGAACAGAATCATAGGTATGGGGAACATTTGGAGGGGTGTCAGCTGGGAGGGGAAAGGTGCAGGAATTAAGAAGCATAGTTGGTGGGTGCAGAATAGATAGGGAGATATTAAGAACACTATAGGAAAGAGTGAAGACAGAGAACTTGTATCCGTGACCCATGGACACGAACTAAGGGGGGTGGGATTGCTGGAGGGAGGGGAGCTGGGTAGGAAGGAGCAAAGGGGAAAGAAACTAGGACAACTATAACAGCATAATCAATTAAAAATTTAGCAAAAAAGAAATTGAGCTCTGAACCACGGTGGTTAGTGTCTTCAAGGAGACGCATACTCTTTAGGTAGACGAGGGAGCCGTGTGAGGCTGCAGTCGGGGGCCCAGTGGGAGGTGCCCGAGTCCCTTGCATCTCAGAGGTTGCACAGAGCCTTCCCCAAAGAACTTCAGGGTGACAGGGAGACCTTCGCATCCCTGTAGTTAGATGTCTCATCTACTCTTTACGAGCCCCCAGAGCCCTCCTGAGTAGATGCTCTACGGGAAAAGGATTACAGTCAACCTTCAAAGCAAACCTAGTCCACACTCCAATGTACCTCGGCTACTCACATTCTAACAAAGGACGGCGGTACACATGTAATGAGGTAGAAGAATAAATAAAGCTCAAGTCAAGAGTTCAGTTTGTAAAACTGCCTGCAGCCAGAAGAGTCTGTGCAGCGTCCTCAAATGTCAAGAGTGGCAGGGACAGGAGACGCAGTGAGAGGAGCGTGAGAGAGCCCCTCCTGAATCTGGGGGCTTTCATTAACCGCTACCCTGTCGGTCGCCGCCAGAAATGTGTTGTTCGTACCCAGAGGAAATGGTATCTAACAGAAACAAGTAGCGCTGCACAAAGAGAAAGAACTATGGTGTTTTTAACGTTGCTATTTGAAAAACAAATTCTGGTTGGATGGGAACATTAGCCCTTTGGTCTCATTGAATGGAAGCACCCCATGGAAGAGATGGACATTGGACCTTCTTTTAAAAGGGTGGGAGTGTGACATCTTCATCAAGTTTCCATGCAGTCCCTAAGGTCAGTGATTCCATGTACAAGTTAGATTGTACGTAAAATGCTAGAGACTAAGATGAATGGTATTTGAAGATGCTTTGGGGAAGAGCTGGAAGCAAATTCTACTCTAAACCCTTAATCTGATTAAGAACCTAAAATATTCTTGTTAATTTGGAAAATACCCCTAATACTTAAAATTTCCTAAAAGGTAGCTCTCCTCCTACCTCTGGGTTGGAATACTGGGTGATATCAGTCAAAGGCATCATTATTACCATAAGAAAAAGTCCTGCGAGAAAGCACATGTGGCCACCTTAGTCATTATTGAAGTGTCCTTATGACTGTCAGAGGGTGCAGGTGAGAGGCTGGGGAGGCGGCGAGAGAGAGAGTAAAGTGTTTTTGTTTACTCCTTTGAAGTCGGCAGCACCTACTATTTACCATGCCCCCCTTTCAGGTCACGCTGGGAGCTGGAATTCACCGCGCGCCTCTCTTTTCCTGTCCAAGATGCAGATGGAGCACATTCGTGGAGTCCATCCATCCCTGCCCCCACGTGTCTGCGTGCACACGTACGTACGTGCACCTTGCCAGTGGAAAAGAAAAAGGGTTACTCACATTCATCCACCTGACAAAGGTTTCCAGGCTGCGATGGGAGGGCTTAGCTCTCCCTGAAGGATGGATAAATACGCAGCTCGACTGAACCTGTTCACAGTCAGGGTGAGGTGAAAACAGGGACCAAGGTCTTGCTCTCCTGGCACCTACGAGACCCTGTCCTGGCACCATGCAGAGGATGCTCATCTGCCTGATGGTCCTCTTCTCAGGGACAGTGGCCCAAAAGTCTGGCCCCCAAGGGCAAGACCGTCTCTTGATTAGACTGCGCCAACTGATTGATGTTGTTGATCAGCTGAAAAGTTATGTGAACGAGTTGGTAAGGCCACACTTGTCAAAACAAAATCTCAGTGATGTGCTTTCATTGGTGGAAGAGAAGCTTTTTGACTTGAAGTAACTTAGAACCAATTTTCTTTTGCTGCAGGACCCTGAATCTCTGCCCGCTCCAGAAGATGTGAAGGTAAGAACCAGTTGAGTTTATTTGTGAAGATGTGTTTGATACGAGTTTTAAATCCAGTTAAGGTATTAACATGGCTGTTTAGGAATGGATTTAATTTCAATGATTTTGAAGGTTTAATAATTGAGAAAATAGTTCTTTCCATTTTGGTCAACTATTCATTAATATATCAACCAAGCCAACCAGGAAATGCTATATGCCTTCTAAAATACATGTTTAACCCCAAAGGTCTCGCAGAGTACACCCATGCAGTGCTGGCAAGAAAGAATAACAAAAGTAGAAGGTGGAGCCATACTTGGCTTGGAGCCCTGAGCCCCATTGGAAGCCTGTCTAAGGAACAGAGCCATGTGCTCTGAGGAGCAGGATATGCCTTTCAGTGATGAGAAAGGAAGAAAGACAGAAAGGTGAAAAGAGGAGGGAAGGGAGGCTGGAAAGGAAGAAGCAGCAAGCCTAGATGACAGGAGGGTGTGCGGTGCAGAGAGGAAGGACGCCCTGCTGATCAGGGTCCCCACACACCTGCCCCCAGGAGCCGGTCCTCCCACCTTCAGTGAGGCCTTTTGAAAGGACCAATTTCAGCAACTCACCCCGTTCTCTTAAGCCATTTCAGTCCATTCAGTCCGGGAAGAAGAGGCCTAGCGTTCTAGCCATGAACTCACTTAGTCTTCAAGCTCTGCACCCTGAGGATATAAATGCAACTGGGGAAATTTTTCATCATCACAGGCTTTTCAACCGCATAAATTAGAATCAGTCTACCAGTGCTACCAGTAACTAGGACACTGCAGAGGGGGAGACTTAGGAAGACACCTCGCAAAGAAAGCAGTTATTGTAAATGACTGTGTAAAAGTGTAGAAAGTGAGTGAGTCACAATGATTACTCTTCCCCAAGTCACTCTCTAGCTTTGAACCTAACCACTCTCATTGGTGGGGGCCTCTTCTAATGAGCAGCATCTGAAATGAAAGTAGCACATTCCCTTTATTGGAAAGACTTCTCCAACGAGTAAGAATATGTCTTGATCAATGTTCTAATTGTGAAAACAGAGCAAGCTTCAGCCTCTCCAGCCCTTGTTTCACTGCTGTGGTTAGAGCTCTTTCTGGAGTTTCGAGCTGCAGCCTGTGACTTGCAAGAGGAGCGCTGAGAAAGATATCCTACTTTCTAGCCTGAGCTGGCGCAACGGGTATTTCTTTACAAGCTTTGTGAAAGAGAGGCCTTGCTTATCTTCCATCACGGGGCTTGCCTCTGTGGCACTCTCCGGTGGCGGCCTGCCTCAGCAGCCTGGCAGTGCGCTTCGGCCGCTGGTCTGAGATCCTTAAGCTCTGCTGGCAGGCAAATCAGGAAGGAAGAAAATAGTTCAAGGTTACCATGGTGCTAGGTCAGGTTCTTCAGGCTAGCCCTGAAGCAGGGTCTGTAAGTGACTTAAACAGGTGAAAACGTTTAATGAAAATAGATGCATTTAAAATGTGCAGGTAAATATTGAAATGTAGTCATTATCTAAGATCTCTGATTGGACTCAGATGTATCTTTCTTTCTCTTTCTAATCATAACTGGGGGTCCTGAACTGGTGGTGAGTTTGCTCCCGCCACCCCCAACTGAACACCTGTCAATATTTGGCTCCCACAGCTGTGTGAGAGGGAGGGTGGGGCCGCAGGCTGTTTCTATTGGCATCTAGTTGGCAGGGGCCAGGGATATCACGAAACTCTAGAATGCACAGCCCTGGCGACGAAGAGTGACCCAGCCCGAGCTGTCAGCAGGGCCTTGCTGGAGACACCCGGGATTTAAATCCAGGTTGTCTGGGGAGCAAAGGTTATTTCGTTCAGTTAGCAAGACTTCCCAGTGTGAATGGCCAGGGTTTTCTTTGAAAACAAAAAAGGAACAGGTTAAAAATAAGCTGTAAGAAGGCAAATCAACTCGTCAATTGTAAAGTGACAGAGCCTTCTGTGCCTCCTGGGAAAGCAGCGCTTGCGTGACCACTCCTGGGCTGGGACAGGGTTACTGTGGTTTTTGACCAGCATCACACCCTCTGCTCCACGGAACTAACCAAGGATAGCTGGTCCCTGTTTTCTGCTGTGTTAGAGGGTGAGGGTACCAAGCTTTGTCACGCCAAGGCACAGCCCGGGAAAGCCATACTTCTGTTCCCAGGTAGCAACGCTACACGTGAATTTGGGCTCATCAGGGAAACCCCACAAGCAACGGGGCTCCTAGAGCTACCTGCACAGGTATTCTCTCACACCCCT